>JAQIYK010000480.1:0-14029 GCA_034700465.1 Rotylenchus robustus
AAACCCGGTGCCCCTGACCCCGGAAAACCCGAATTCGGGGACGGGGTCCAACCCAAATTTTAATTAATGTTCCCAGATTTTTTTTCTAAGCTCCTGAATTAAAAAATCTCTACCATCGAGGAAGGATGGTCCGCCCAGTGGAATTTTTGAGTTTTGAAGCCAACAATTTTGTAAGCAGGACTTAGGTACATTGTTTAGCAACGGGTGCTGATGTTGATAATGGCGGTATTGGTTGTATATATGTTGCCGATCAGCTTGTTGCTGTTGTTGCAGTTGCTGATGCTGTGCATTTGGGTTGGTAATGTGCTGCAACTGTTGCTGAACATCTCTAACTTTGTCGGCATCAACGGGTTTGCCATTGCAATCCGTTGTTGTTGTTGTTGTTGTTTTAGTTGTAGGTGTTCCTGGTAGGCGTTGGACTTGTTGTTGTTCATGTGCTGTGTTTTTCATGTTCTGTTGCAGTGGATTCAGCTCCACTTTGGGCTGTTGAAGAGGTAACATCGATGCGGACAACATCCCTTGCTGTTGTTGTTGTTGCTCATTCACATTCTTTTGGGGACCACCTGTCGTTGAATTAGGGTGTGTATTTTTTAGTTTTCGATTCTCCTCGCAATCCTCATCATTGCTAGTTGTTGGCAATTGTACTCGTGGCAACCTAAAACGGTGGAATATTGTAACAAAAACCACGACAGTATGTTTGCAAACATTTAGAAACTACAAAAGTACAGTACCTGCCCAGCTCAGAAAATATAATAAATGAGTGTGATTCTCTAAAGTAACAATAGCTTATCTGGTCAAAAAATAAAAAATATAAAGTATCGTATTTCCTCTAATAGAACTCCCGGGATTCTATTTTTCAATACCCGCGGAGAGGGGGGGGGCACTATTGGAGGTGGGTTCAAATGGAGGTTCAGTAAACAAATTTTCGGAAAATAAAGGGAAAAAAATAAATTGGCCAAAAAAAATTTGGCAAAACAAATAATTTTTTGGTCAAAAATTGGCTTTTTAATCAAAAATGTGCGATTTTTTGGAATTTTGACATTTTTTTTTATCGAAACACTTAAAATTGATGGGAATTAGTCCAATTTTGTCATTTTTATATGACACAAAATTTTTATTTGAAAATATAGAACAAATTTCCACCCCATGGTGGCTCAATTGGAGGGGGGATTCTAATAGAGGAAATACGGTATACCACATTTTCTCTCATTTTGACCCTAGGGGTATAATTTTCACTATCCCCCATTATATGTGAATATAACTGGAGAGAGTGCTAAAATTAGATAAAATACAGTATCCAATTGTTTGTCTGATTGGATTTAACTTGGATCGAATCGGATCAGAATCTGATCTGATCATCAGATACCGGTCATCGTCATCGTTAATCTACAGTAATCTGTCTTCAATTATTCGCCTTTCAGTGACAGTAAATGGAACAATTCGCCAAATTTGGACAAAATGCCAAGTTCGAATTTTGAACCGACGGACGACTTCGACCACCAAAGGCCAACCTCAATTCGTTTCTGCGAAAAGAACAACAAAAAGAAGGCTAATTTTGTGCAAAAATGGTGGACAAAATGGACCAATTCGATGCCGGCCATTGCCTGCGGCATCAGCTTTTCCGTTTCGATCACTTCCCAACGCATTTAATTTGATTTAATACATTTACTTATTTATTAAGCACCTATAAAAGGACTGTTGGGAGAGGGTATTCAAACAAATGGAGTGGTTATTTTATTATCATTTTCGAATCGCCCCCCAGCCCCCTCGTGGGGGCTGGGGTAGTTGAGTTTTCTCCTTTCTTTTTTAGAATTTAAATAATTTTTGCGCAAAAATGATTCTTGACAAAATCTTTTAAAATATTCGCATTTAATAAAATATTTAATTGCTTAAAAGGTTTTTTAAATATTTTTTGGACCTTTTTAAAATACGTTTTAACATCAAATTCGTTGATATTTCTTATAAAGTCAAAAAATAAACACAGCGAGTTTCCCATCCATGGGTAACTAACTTATTAGATGAATTACGCTAAATGATAATATTGTAAGAACTAAATTATAAGTGAAATATGACTTTCAATTGATAATTTGGGCAGCAAAAATGTTTTTTTTCAAATTAAAAATGTGAACAAATAATAGGCGTACTGTATTTTCGAACAAAGAATTAACGGTACACCCCACCTGCCGGCGGGCCGACTGCCGGCAGCGGGCAAGAGGTTTTTTAAACGCGAAGAACAGGTTTATAAATGTTTTTTTAAATAATTAAATAAAAAAATAAAAACCCTCTTTATAAATGCGGGAAAGTTTTTTAAACGCGGATAGATAAAGGGAATTTTTAATTTAATTTTTTTTAAATTTTTTTAATTGTTTAATTTTATTTTAATTATTTAAATTGGTTAATTTTAATGGTGTTTTCCGCATTTAAATACAACTTCCCTGCATTTATAAACCTGTTTTCCGCGATTAAAAACCCACTAGCCCGCCGCCGGCAGGCAGGTGGGCTGCCTCGAGAATTAGCGAATCTTCGGTGTCCGGACAATTCGCCAGTGGACAATTTGACAGTGGACAATTCGACAGTACATTTTATTTTTTTAATTGGAGGCTATAGTGAAAAATTTAAAAAATCAAAAACTTAATAGAACATCAAAAAGTGTCTAAAAATTAGTTTTGAATTAAAAATCAATTTATTTTCCAACGTATGAATATTATTTCTGTGTTTTTTGGATTATTTGAGATCCATTTACTACCGTATGCCTGACTAGATATAACAAAGTTGCTAAAAAAGTTTCTACCTAACTCTACTGTTCTGTTTTTTTCATTTTATTTTTTAAATTGATATAAATCTTCGGCTTATAACCATCAATTTTTCTAACTATAGCCTCCAATTAAAAAAAATTTACTGTCGAATTGTCCGGATACTGTCGAATTGTCCTTCACTGTCGAAATATCCACTGGCGAATTGTCCACTGTCCAATTGTCCGGGAGCCGAATCTTCGGCACTCAATTTGCGAAATGAATGATTATGCAGTCCAAATATTCGGTGGGGGTGTGTTTATTCTTCTAAGGCGTGCTTGAAAATGGAAATTCCGAGAATAAAAAGGGAAAAGTGACGAGGGCGGAGAAGGGAAGGAAAGGAATATCCGAAAATATCGATCCCTTCAGCAGGTTAATCAACTACAAAATTAATCGTACAGTACACCAAATAGAAATGCTCCATGGTTTTCAATATTAAAATTAAGCAAAAATTATTAGATTATTATTTAATTAAAAACAGAAAACAAACAAAAAAATTGTGTGTTATTTGTTTGAACTATTCAATTAAATGTTCGGAAGGAATATACCTATTCGGATTTTGGATCATTTAAGTCCCCTGCTGACCATATTTTGCATATTATCTCTCATGCGATAAAATTTAAACAAATTAAAATTAAAGATTATACAACAATGCATTATTGGGTACTAGTCTATAACGAGGGGTTTGACCTTTTTTCTTCCTTTTTTGTTAAGCCAAAAAATACGTTTTGAGAAAAAAATTTGCCCCCCCCCATGTTATATATAAACGAATTTGGGCAGACAAATTAGGTATATATGAATATGACTTAACCTAAGCGATTCCGTCTGGATGGTCAAACCCCCCTTAACCCCCCCCCCCACCACCTTTAATCCCCCCTTAACCCCCCTTAATTTTAACCACCCCCCAACTTCCCTGTTCAAATGAATTTTAGTTCATTTGCGTCAATCTCTAGATGCCACCCATCCCATTATTTCTAGACAGCCTGATAATTCTCTCTCAAAAATTTAATACCAAAATTTAAGGCAAGTGTAGAGGAGTGGGAGGAGAAGGTCTGAAACTTGAAAATTCCACTGTAATTGTCTTTTTCACAAAAAAGACCTATGCGGTCAATTAATTGTTATTAAACCAAAAATTGCCTTTCTTTTACCCATGATATAGGTACCCTATCATCTTAAAAGCCAAAAGGAAAGAACGAATCAGCCTCAGCCCCTCGGCCCCATTCGAAGGGAAAGGAATTTAATGAAAAAAGTAGAAATTTTAGTATACAATAGTTCAACAGGGGAGATACCATTTTTCAATATTGATGATGAAGGGGTAGGGGTACGATTAGAGGGGGGGGGGGGGGCACTATTAGAAGATTTACGGTACACCCGCCGATTAACCTTTTTATTTTGTTGTCATCCTTTGGCATTCACTTGCAATAAATGACTTTTCATACCCGCCATATTGCCCCAACTCCACCTCATCGGTCCTTTTGGATCACGAGACAAAAAGAGAGAGATAGTGCAGTGTGGTAGAAGGAAAAGAATCAGATAATGGATGAAATAGTGGGGTGGATGTTCACAGGTAGATGGTTAGAGTTAGAGAAAGCAGAGAGTGTTCGGCGAACACATACATTGCGGACTGGGCTGAGTAGTCCGTCTCCGATATATTCTCTCTTCTTTTTCTCTTTTTCTTTTTCTCTCTCTTTTCACTATACCACCGCCGATATATTCTCCATTTTCTCTTTTTCTTTTTCTCTCCTTTTCCCCCAATCCTTCCCCAACCATCCAATTCCCAATGTTATGATTTTCGACTGGTTTTTCTCTCTTTTTCTCACTTTTTCTCCCTTTTCCCCCCTTTTTTTCGTTTTTGCGCTCTCCGCTTCGCCGACTGACTTCCTCCGTCCTCCGTCCGTTCTTCCGCCGATCCTTCCATCCCTTCCATCCCAACCAATCTCCTCAACTCACTAATTGGCCACATCATTTATTTGCACCTTTTCCTTCTTTTTTAGTCCACATTCCCCCGCCCCCCCCCTCAAATGTCTTTTTCCCAACTTTTTATTTGTACATTTTGTCCCATTTATCTTTTTTGTCCCACTTCCCCACCTTCACAATTCATTGTCCCCGACAACTTCCACGATTTTGAACAATATTCAGCAACATTGTAGAGGTGGACCCTTTTCAAAACAACAAACAGTCGAAAAATCAAAATCAGACAAATATTCCGGGAAATCATTCCTATGAGATAACAATATTTGTAATTGTAATTATTATTTCCATATGTTTTTGCTGATATTTTTGAGATCAGAATCTATTTAATTTGAGATCAGAATCAATTCTTAATCGAAAATATGTTGTCATTGAATTTACGAATCATAGAATCATAGAACAAAATGTTGTCCCGGTGCTAGGGCGTTAAAAAACCGCCATTTAACTTGGAAATGCCAAAACATGGGTTCAAAAACCGGTTTTTGGCCAAACCAATTATCGGAATAGATTCTCCAACCTGTTTTGTACTTGTGGCCAAAAATCAGAACATTCGAATGTTCGGAACATGATCAAAACATGATTCGAACATCACATTTAACCCGAAAAGGCCAAAACAACTTAGGAAAAAATGTTCGGATCATGTTATGGCCATGTTCCAAATATTCAAATGTTCTGATTTTTTGGCCACAAATACAAAAAAGGCTGGAGAATCTATTCCGACAATTGGTTTGGCCAATAACCGGTTTTTGAATGAGTTAAAAGGCGGGTTTTTTAACGTTGTCCCATTTGATTGGGACAACGATTTTTCCACTAAAACAAAATGATTGACAAAATGATTTTTCCACTTGATTAATACTTGTTATTATATTGCGGTAATCCCTTTTTGGACCTCAACCTTTTATTGCCTTTAAATTTGTATGAAATTTTTAATAAAATTGGCCAAACCCCAGAAAATTCTGGAAAAATTTTACTGGATCAAATTGGTTACTTTGTATAAAATTTTTAACTTTTTTATTTAACTTTTTTTTCTTCGTACTTGCTTAATTAATTTTTGCCCTTTTTTATTCATATTATTCCGCGATTTCCTTTCTTAGCGCCTTTTCAATTTAATTCATTTTTTTCGCAATCATTGGAATAATTTATTTATTTATTTTAATTAATTAATTAATTAATTGGCCATTTATTAAGTGATGGGATTACGGTCGAGGCATGGCAGTGAGGCCGGAAAAGTGACCATCGAGATGGCCTCCTCACCACCACCCTTCTTATCATCATTGGCATCACTTGCATTGCTCTTCACCATTACATTAACGGGTAGGAAAATGAATTTTGAAAAAAAACGAGAAAAAATCGAAAAAATGAGAAAAATAGGGAATTGTCAAAACATTTTTGATAGTTGCACTTTAAAAGAAATAAACGAACAAAAATTAAAACGAATGAGTGTCATTACTTCGGGCCACCCCCTCTCCTCTCTTCGAGTTGGGTTGGGGCCAAGAAAAAATGTTTTACGAAAAGTGCGGTGGTATGCTTTTTTGGGGAAAGAGAGAAGCGTGGCGAGGAACTGCAGAAAAAAGGGGTAGGAGGGTACAGCGCAGGGATTGCGCGTTTTTTTTCAAATTAATTAAAGGTCCGATAATTTTCTACCCAAAAGTGAACATGCTTTAACTATAGCAATTTGGAGATTGAATCTTTTTGAGTTGAACATTTTAGGGATTATCGACGTGCGGGCCATCGACTGGAACAGCGACATCGTTCCCAATCCCCAGGAAGTGCAAGCCGAGGCCCAAGACACACTCAGCACGTACTTTGGCACGGAGGTGAACAACCGCGAACTGTTCCCCAGCTACGAGTCCATGCAGGAGCTGGTCGACGAATTCACTGATGTACCATTGGCAAAGTTTGTGAATTGAATAAAAAATAATTAAAAACCTTTTTTAAAACTACAACAAATTTTTTGAGCATCTCAAAATGTTCAAATTTCTTGAAATTTCCAATTTTTGCCAAATTCAATTTAAAAAATCAAAATATAATCTATAAACCCATCTATTCCTTAATCCTCCAGACAAATCAACCACAACTTCAAGTCGATGACTGAGTGGCTTAACGACTTGACTGACCGTTTCCCGAAGATCACTTGGTTGTACAGTGTTGGGAAGAGTGTGCAGGGACGGGACTTGTGGGTGCTGGTGGTGGCGAACAATCCACGACAGCATGAACTGCTCCGTCCCGAGTTCAAATACGTTGCCAACATGCACGGAAATGAGGTAAATTCAAAAAAAATAACGAAAAAGGTGATATTTTCTTAGCTTTATACTTTATAGGTTTTTGGACGCGAAGCACTGCTTTACTTGGCTTGGGTACTCTGCGAAAACTACGGCAAAAATGACTACCTGTCCCGAATGGTCAATGAGACTCGCATTCATCTGATGGTTCTATCATTTTAAATTTTATTTTCTCAAATCAAATAATCTTTTCTGCTTACTTTATTAGCCCTCAATGAATCCGGACGGGTACGAGATGGACAGACCTGGCGACCGAGTTGGCTATCTGGTCAGTTAGTGATCCAACCAAACCAGGCTACTGTATCCGATAAGTATGGTACCAATAGCATAAATTCAGATACCGTATCCTGGATACTGTATTCTAAAGGACAACCAATTTCTTTGCATCAATGAACACCCCCAATTCCAAATGCTTCTTTAGGGAAGAGCGAATGCTCACAGCGTGGACTTGAACCGGAACTTCCCGGCCCGCTACCCTTTCCACAAGGAGGCCACGGGTGGTACATCACCCGAGCCGGAGACCCACGCCATCATGGAATGGCTTCTCCAATATCCATTTGTGCTGTCTGCTAATCTTCACGGAGGTTCATTTTGTTTGGATTTCTGATGAAAAATCAAGCTTAAAATATTTGGTGCCTGATGAGAGTAATTATTACACAGTTAAACAAAATTCAACATTCTTTGAATTTGAGTCATTAACCGGCTTGAATTAACCAAAATTTGTTGTTGTTGATAATGTGTCTATCTTTTGGTTGTTTCGGTCAGGTTCGCTGGTGGCCAACTACCCGTACGATGATTCGGACAATGGCCAGGACGGAATATACACCGCCACCGAGGACGACAAGCTGTTTGTGCAGCTGGCGTACCAGTACGCCCGGGCCCACACCAACATGTGGAAGACCGGACGACGCTGTGGGCTCAGTGACAACGGGGACGTGTTTCTGCATGGGATCACCAACGGGGCCGGATGGTTGGTCTACAATGTATAATACAGTATCAGATAGGATATTTCAGGTACCATCTAGCTGGTGGAATGCAGGTTTGGATTTTCACAGAATTTTCTTTTTATTTTTCAATCTTCCTTAGGACTGGCAATACATGCACTCCAACTCGCTGGAGATTACGGTGGAGATGGGCTGCTTCAAGTTCCCCTACGACGACATGGTCCCGACCCTTTGGAAACAACACCGCTTCTCGCTGCTCGCCTTCATGGAGGCCGTGCACAGCGGGGTCAAGGGCGTGGTCCGGGATGCCCGCGGGGACAGACCCATCAACCAGGCTTCGGTCAGCAAATTCTCTATGAAAAAATTGAATTTTTTGAAAACTTTTCCTTTCTAAGGTTAGTATAGTGAACGGAGGAAAAGGCAAAAATGTGAGCACAACACAGCTTGGCGAGTACTGGCGACTCCTTCCACCGGGAAATTATACAGTAACCCTTTTGAAAATTTAAGAAAAATTTAAACCTTTACATTTTAAGCTCCAAGTTGCACATCATGACTATAAGCCGCGCGAGTTTGAGCTCCAGGTAGATTCTGGTCCAGCCAAAGTGATCAACCTCACCCTTGAACACATGCCTTGCGATGGCGATGGTATGGATTTTTTGAATTTGTACTTTTTTTGAAATTTTTAGCATTTTTTTTCTAAATTTCAGATAATCCCAAGCAACAGACATTTGTGCGCGGGAAGGGCCCAATGCAACTGTTGCTGGTGGGGATCGATGGGTCCTCGCGGGAATTGCTCACCCGGCTGGCCAACCACACTTGTCCCGTCGACTCGGCCACTGAGCCTGAATTGGTATGGTCTCTTTAGCCAAAAATTTGGATTTTCTAATTTTTATTTTAGGCTCAAATTTTGCGCGATCGAGTCCGCGCGCATATTCTGGCGGAGTACACCCAGACGGACCTTGGTCCCTACGTGCGCACTGTTGGAGCCGATGCCCTTTTGGTGTTCGCTTCTGGCCCACCCCAATCGGTCATTTTCAGCGCCGGCGAGAACACACCGCGACTGTTTGACCAGCGAAAATTCGACCAAAGTCTTGAAAAGTACGACTTTTGACAGGGTTTTCAGAAAATTAAATATTGTTTAATTTTTTCTAATTTTAGAGCTTTTTCGCCACACCATTCCGTTGATTCACATGACCAGCAAACCGTGTCTCCAAAAGAGGGAGGCTGTGAGGACCGACTTGGTCAAACACGTAAGCCAAACATACATAACTAAAAAAATTGAGAAAAACATAATTAAAAAAATAATTTTAGGAGTTGCCGCGATGGTGGACCAGATGGGTCTGGGGCGGACCTTCCAGCTGGGCGTGGGCATAGGGTGCGGCAACTCCAGCGAGCAGGACATCGACTCGGCCCGACTGGACGCGGCATTGACCGCCATCATCGAGGTTGTTGACAATGCCCATTTTGTTGCACTCAATTCCAAAAAATTGTAAAAGGCCTTAAGTTTACGGGTTAGGCTAGGCTATTACTGTAATGGCTTGTTACCGTAATGTTTAGAGCATAGCGTAGCCTTCCTTCTCTACTGTAAATTACCGTATTGCTCTGCTTAATGGTTGTTGGTGTACTTTTCTTGCTGTTTATTCTCGAATATCTTCTACACGTACTTACATATTCCCAGTTTTTGATTATTCACTTATTAAATTTAATGTTCATTTTAACTTACTAACAACAAAATACTAAATATTTATTAATTAATTAATACACTTTTGATGCCAATACTAACAAATCATCCCAAAAAGTGATAATATTGTACAATTGCAAATGGCATACATTTTTGTCAAATTTATTTGCATAAATTCTTTTCCAATGGCTCCACTTTGGCTTATTTTTGAAATTAATTAGGCAAATCAATTTTTATGTTGCTTGAAAGCACCGCACTGGACATGGCTATTCCCAACTATAACAATACTATAAAAAGTATGAAATATAACAGCTATAACCATAATCACAATAGATAGTGTATTTTTTACTATTGTTTTTAGCTAATAATTTGATTGGTTAAATCAAAAAATGTACAAAAATTATTTGTTCCCCCTTTATAAACATTTTACTTGTGGTGATTGGTTCAAAAAATGCGAAAAGATTTTTTGGCTCCAAATCGGTTTTTTGACTCCAAAACAGAACGCCAACAAGCTAATTCTTTTCTTTTTTCTCTGCTGGAGCCAAAAAACCGATTTGGAGCCAAAAAACCACTTCCGTTTAAAATTTTGATTGATTTTTATCCCCATCCGCAGACCATGCTGAACGTGCTGAAACGGGACCAGGTGAAGGAGTTCTCGGTGGTGGTCCCATCCGCGGCCCCGACCGACCACTTCTCCCCCCAACAAGTCCCAATGGTCACTCCGTACGGCTTCGACCGGCTGGACCAGTCCAAGAGTTGTTCTTCGCGTCTCATTGAGGCTGGCGGAATGAAACTGCGTGCCTTGGGCTCTCAACAGGGTCCTCATACTTTGGTGATTTCTGTCGAAATGGTCGGTGCAAAATGTCAAAAATCCAAACCTTAAAAAAATCAATTTTCAGAAAACGTCGTCCCTTGTCTACCAGTTAGGTGCACGCCTTTGTGACCAGCAGGGTGAGGAAGCCATTGGACCAGCAACCACACCAGCCTATTTGGAGGAGGAGTCCAAGCTGGTGGAACGCATCATGGCCGGATCAACCGTGGTGCTGGCGCCGGAAATCCCGCAGTATCAAATCAAAACAATTTAAATGTCACATTTACTTAACAACAGTAAAATAACCCTGTAAACTTGTTCAAGTTTTTCTAAACACATTGTATTGTTCCAATAGCTCTCAGCTGAACTGTCACGACTACGCCACCATTTCACCGTTTATTCCGTTGATCTCTTCTGCCCTCCAAACTATCCCCGAAATAGACTTTGTCATTGTGCTCGCTACTGGAGGACTCAAAGTGTGTTTTTGCTTAAAATTTACAAAATTCTCAAATTTTCGTCTATTTTTTTCAGATTCGTTTCATTGACATTCTTCGGCCGGGCGAGGACACGGGCATGCTGAAGAACGGGACCGCAATACCATTTGAGCAGGAGGAGGAGCTGATGGGCACGGAGCAGGGCCGAAAGGAGGAGAAACTGCCCGAGGGCAACTGGACCGCAACCCCAATGGCACTGGGCCAAATCTACATTGGTCTCCATGAGCAGATGAGACAGGTATACTGTATACACAATTAAGCTAAAATTTCAAAACTTCAAATCGATACGGCATTTTGAAAATCATAGGGATAATTATTAGAGAAATCAATATAGACCATGATTAGGTTTTTATTAAGAATACGGATAAAAAAGTCGTAAAACCCTATACGTTGATATTTGTATGCGTCGTAGAGGGAATACGGATTCTTTGAAAATCAATTAACAACATTGATTTTTTCTTAAAAAATCCTTTTCAGAGTGAACGGGACATGTGCGCAACGAATAGGCCGTCGTCGCCGGTGCTGGGCGAATTCCACTGGCAAATGGGCCGTGACAAATGGGCCGCAGCACCGGACGCACTTTTGGCACAAGCCGGGTGTTGTTACGAAGGACAGGGCGTGGTTGGTGATGCATTTGACAAAAAAACTATTTTTTTAAAAAATAGTTTTTTTTTAATTTTTAACAAAAAAAATTCAAAACAATTTTTAACAATTTTTTTATTTTTTAACAATATTTTTGTAAAGGGTCATCTGTTCGCCGAGAATAGGCGTTCTTTGCTCGCCGTGCTGGAGAGGGTAAAATAAAATATTATTTATTCATTTAATTGCATTTTTATGTTCAGCGTCTTCAAGGCCTTACCGGACGAGTTACGGACATGGAGGGTGACCCTTTGGAGAGGGTGTTGATCTCAGTTTGGCCAATTGGAGGCACCGAAAAGGCAAAAAACAGAAAAACAACTAAAACGGGACACTTCTTCCTGGCTTTGGTAATATTATTTTGGATAAATTTCGCAAAATACCGTATCCAAATTTAGGAGCCTGGAAAGTACAAAGTTTCCGTGGAGTCCGAATCGGATGATACCTTTTCACCGATGACCACAACATTTACCGTAATCATCTACAATGCCACATATACCGTAATCGTCCAACTTTTCCAGATCAAACTGTCCCAATCCACCGTGAAGGAGTTCGCCCTGCACAGACCATTCCGAATGAGTGTGGAACGCAGCATTGTGGCTGCACTGCTCGCATTGGCCATGCTCTTGCTTTCCTTAGTAAGCATTTTTGATATTTAAAATGGGGGTGAATTTGTCCCTAAAAGGGTTTTCTGTGGAGCGGGGACCGGGGCGGTGTTCTAAAATTTGCAGGGAGGGGGGCCTTAAAATCGGTTTGATGAGGGGAAGGGTTTATTTTTAATTTAAAAGCGCAATATTTTGATCTTTATTTTGATTTTTATTTATTGGTTATTAATTTAATTTTAAATTAATTAAATAACCCATTTTTAGTATTGTATGTGCAAATCACTGCGAGGCTGGCGGAGGAGCGGAAAGCCGGCGAAGAATGGCCAGGCCAGAGCCAACAGACAAAGGCAGCAGAGACGGGACGGGTTCGAACGAGTCCCACTGAAGGTGGGTTTCAGGGTATTATTATTCGTGAAATCCTGTGGGGTATTTTTGGAAATTAGGTTCCCAAGATAGGCTCGCAGCCAGCCCTAAGTTTTGGAGGAGAAAATTCCTAGAGGTGTATTTTCGGGTTTTATTATGAATATTTTCCTTTAAAATTTTTTTAATTTTTTTTGTATTGGAAATTCTTGAATTCTTTTGTACCTATGTTTCATTGTATAAACTGCATTTTTTATAGGGATATACGTCGGGTGAGGAGTCGGATGAGGAGGGTGAAGATGAAGTGCTCGACACGCGAAAGGTGGTCCAAGCAGTTTAAGCAGATCAACAAACATTCAAACCCAATTAACTCATCCTCTCTCCCTTATTATTTTTGTTAGAATTTGGCCAGAAATCCAAACATAATTAAAGTGGTTGTGTTTTTCACATTTTCAAAGTGTTAGATATTTTTGAAAATTTTTCTAAAGCGAAATTTCGACAAAATTTCTCAAAAAAAATCAGCTAATTTCAACACCACTCATCCTTTAAAAATTCTAGCACTTTCTCTCTCTCTCTTTTGTTATTCTCTCTCACCGGTGCTCTTTTTCTTTTCCAACTGTTATTCTGACAAATCCTACAAAATCTCTTCCACTCTCTCTACAAATCCTTTATCTTTCAACTTTCTCTAATTTTCGTTATATAATTCCAAAAGCTATCCAAAATCAGAAATTTAATTGTTTAAAATAAATAAATAAAAATGAATGTTTAAAGACTGTTTATTTATTTATTTATTTATTTTAAACAATAAATCAAAATGTTTTCATTTTTCCAAATCGACCAAAGTCCAACGAATACCCAATTATTCTTTCACATTTCCATCTCTCCGTCAACTAATTACTGTAGCTTCTCTGTTGTATTCTGTTAATTACAGTATTTTCTGTAAATTACTGTATTTTCTCTAATTTTTCAAAGTTCCTCCCCAAAAAATAAATCTATAAAACCCTTAGCCTCCTATAAAATTGAAAAAACCATAAAATTAGAGAAAAAATGCGATATTTCTTTTCTTGGGTACTTTAAAAAAGTGATGAATTTGTGATTGTTTTTAAAATGATTGTTTTGTTATTTTGTTTCCAATCGGAGAAAGGATAAGAATAAAATATTTATCTCATAAAATTTTCAAAAAAACCAATAAAAAATTAATCCACGCCAAAATTTTCAGCTATCGGAATTTACCATAATCGTCAAATGGACTCGCCAATTGACAACAAAATGTTTCCACGTTCATATAATATTTATTTATTTATTTTATATATGGTATTTATTAGAGAGCGGACGAATCCGGGATTTGATCAAATTTTTATCAAATTTTTATCAATTGATTTGATATCAAATTTTGATATCCACTTTTGGGCCTATATCAAATTCAAATTTGAATCAAATTATTTGATATCAA
>JAQIYK010000481.1:0-14023 GCA_034700465.1 Rotylenchus robustus
CGCAAGTTTTCGTTTCAAATAGTCTTCCAAAAAATAGCATTTCAAATTCATTGGACGCCAAATAAACCGCTATTTTAGCTGACTGACGGGCAGGATTGGGCACGTGCCGGCCCGACATATCCGGCCAGACTGGGCTGGACAGACACGTAGTTGTGCAGCTGGGGTGAAAAAGTTGAGAGCCGGTACGTATAAGTCCGGTTGGATTTTTAAAGATTCGTTAATTTTATGATTTTTTTGTTATTTTCCCTTATCTTCTTAGTAAGTTTGTATCATTCTTAACAACAGCAAAATCGATCTGCTTTCAGAAAATAAGTTTTCCGACTTAGTTTTCCGACATGTATGACATCTTTTTTCCAATCGGTATTAATTGCGAAAATTTTTTTTGCCGAAGTTGGGATTTTTACCCTCCCCTTTAATAATCTGCATTATTAAAAAGATCTCGTCAATCAATATGTCCAAATGCTATAAAGAATAAATTGCATATTTTTAAATATTTATTTTAATTTTTATAGTCAGCTTCTTTCTCCTTTCTCTCCCTCTCTTTTCTCTTTTTCTCTTTATCTCCCTCTCTCTCTTTCTCTCTCTCTCTTCATTTCTCCCTCTCTCTCTTCCTCGCTCTCTCTTCCTCTCCCCCTCTCTCTCTCTTTTCTCTCTCTTCCTCTTTTTTCTCTCTTTCCCCTTTCTCTTTTTCTCTCTCTCCCTCTCCCCCTCTCTCTCTCGAGGACGGGTCGTTTTGGCGCAATCGGCTAACGCTGTTTAGAATAAAGTTAGAGGGAAACAAGCTTAGTGTAAAAAAATAGAGCAAAAAATTAGCTATAATTTGATATAAGAATGGTCTAGATTAGACCAACCTGAAAAAAGTTATGGCCAAAAAACCGATTTTTTCAGTTTTTTGGCAAAATTGGTGGTTTTTTTGGCCATAACTTTTTTTAGAATTGGCCAATCTTGACCATTCTTATATCAAATTGTAGCTAATTTTTTGCTCTATTTTGTGACATCAAGATCTTTATTCTAACTTTATTCTAAAGGAAGATCTAAGCGAAGTTATGGGGGCTGCGCCAAAACGGCTTGCGCCAAAAGCCAAAACGTCCGGGTCCCCCTTGGCTACGCCCTTGACTTGGAGTGCAAGTGGGGCATTTTCTACCAGGGGCGCAAGTGGGGTGCGCCCTACAAAATATGTTAACATTGAAAAATTCCGGAAATTTGTAACAGGAATTGAAGTTTGACATTGGAAAGTTACAAATTTGGAGTTTGTTTGGATTGGAATTTCAAATAAAAACAAATTTCCAACAATAATATACATACAAATAATTTGACCTTTTAGTCGACAAAGTTATTCTACTATAGCAATATATTTACGGAGGGATGTCTTCCAAAAATGCAAACTTGGTTGAACAGCAATTTTTTGTATGTTGGAGCTGCGATTTTTATTGTAGCTGTTATACAGGCATACTTTTACATTTATATCCAAAAATGTTCATTTTTTAAGTTTCTTGGAATCTGTTTCGCCCAAGATTTGCGAAGTGATATCTTTGCTCAACGAGCCAAGTGGAACCGAAGAACATAGATTAAATAGTTGGGGGTGTTGACCTTATTATTATATTATTAGTCGGTTTTTGGATTAATTTAGTGCGTCGCGATAAAAAAACTTTCTAACCGATATTGGTAATTAAATGATTAGCTTATCGGGTCGGTCTCTTCTCCCCCTTCTATTTTTAATCTATGCCGACAGACTAAAAAACCAACAAGCATTATTGGGTTATTTCATTCGCACACATGCAATTATTTATTTTCATTTTTTGTGCTTTCATGCGATCATTCATTATCGAATGCCATTATACATTTATCTATTTATCATGTTTCACTTCAACGCATTAATAGATCTGCTTTAAGTACCTATCTCACAATTTTTAATTTTTACAGGATCATAAACAATAAGTATTATGTGTTTTCAAAGATTCTTATTATGTAATTGTTATTGAATTGAATCCCGTAGACTGTTCAACCCACCAATAAATGAATGAACTTATTCCACGCAATTTGCAACTGATTATTCTATTATGATATTTTGAACAATATCGGACCGAAATGTGATGTGCCTTTTAAAAATAATTTTATTTTTTATTGAATTATGTGATAATAAGTCAGGTCCTCTGGTTAGATGAATGCACTTTCAATTCAGTTCCAAGACTACCTTTCTGCGAACAAAGTTTCATTAATTAATTTTATTTTTCTAAAATTTATTTAGAATGGATTCAAAGCCGAACAAAAGGCAGAGCTCAAGTGGCGGAGGGTTGCGTTTGCAGCTTATGCATTCATTGTTCTCTTTGTCGGTATTCCCGTTTGGTGGTTGACCACAACTCCTTATCGGGCTTCACTTCCATATTTCGAGTCTGAATTGGAACAGGTACAAATAGTCACAAATGAAAATCAAAATAGCAAGAAAAAAACATTTCCAGGAGCTTACAACTTTATTATTTTCTCTGATCAAACCGACGAGCGAGGGAAAAGTTGACGACGTATGGGAAGTTTTACGTCCTCAAAGCGACTATAATTTGCATCTCATTTTTGTACACGACTATATGAACGCAGAACAAATTAAATTTTCAAAGGAATTGCACGAGAAGTTCGAAATTTTCTCGCGGAAATGCTTAGGTTCAATTGGAATGAAAGGTCTTTATTTTTACCTTCGATGTTTAAAAATTACTTAATTCATTTTACCTTTGATGTTTAAAAATTACTTAATTCAGTTGTGATTAGTTCGGAACACCTTTGGGATTTTTCGCTTGCTAACTTTTTGTACAGCCAAAAGTCATTCGATAAAAACGGACAAATTGGAATTGATTACATGGATCAGCAGATTCCCGCATCACTTAGCTCAGAATTGGACAGACTTATAAGTTCAGCACCTGTCAGTAAAAAACCACTTTTAAAATTTGCAATATTTTTTCCACCATTGGATGGGAAAAACGTACAACTCAAATACGGCGAGGTTATTTGACTTGCTAAATCCACTGATTGATTGCGTGTATTTAAATTGTATTTTCAGAAGATTAGTCAAGGATTTGCCATTGCTTCTTGGGGCGGTCTTTTCATTCCTCAATCTATCGAAAAAATTAATAATGTGCTGAATGCAATTCTGGATGTTCTGTGCCTTCAACTTTCGATTAAACCAATTTTACGGACTGATGAGATTGAGCCGTTATACATTTTGAACAAAACTTTCCAACAACATGAAAAGCGATTGGTTATCGAAAACTTACTCCAAACAGTGCGAACTTTAAACTCTCTTCATGAACGTAAGTCGACTCAAACCGAACCTTTGGTATCATGAACTAAATAATTTCAGTGGCAGAAAAGATAAGCGATTTGGTTATCTCTGATGAAGTGGCACAATACGCAACTAATTCGAAAACATTATTCCTAAGGGCATACAGCAAACTTACGAAGGATGATCATATTGGTAATGACGTAATAATTTTTTGCTAATTTTTTTGTTAGATTCTGAGGCAGCAGCTGAATCACTTCGGCTTGCAGAACGCGCTAATAGTGACCCGTCTCTTCTGGAACTACTTAACTTCCCTTCCGATCAAAAATATGGCGTATATGTGCCATTATTCCTTCCTCTTTTCGTGCCATTACTCCAACCGGCCGCAGTTTTTGTCATCTTCCTGCTTGCAAAACTCAAGAAACGGAAACTGGACTCAGAGAAAGAGAAGCTAAGTTTGGATAAATTTGATTAAACATTCAATTTATTTTTTGTTTATCTATTCCATTATTGAAAACCTTAATAAATTCAGTAAAAATGAGTAAATTTCTTTACAATTCCAGCTAATTCAAGCACGCAATTGAGTAGCTTCTAGCATCAACTACCAGCTTTGCACTTTCGATGGAGACAATGGCTTGGCTCTCTTACTTTTCTTTTAAACGAAGAAAAGGGAAAATGGGACTTCCTATGCCATTCTTTGTCTGCTTCGAAAGTGCTTGGTGCCAACATAAAATAAGTGTGGGTGGATGGGAGGAAGGGATGAGCCCATTCTCCCTCCGTCGGCGGCATTTTTTATCCGCGACTGACTGTTCTCATTGCTTAACTGCCTTTTAGAAATTTCGTAAAGAAAGGGAATAATCAATTCGTGGCCCTCCCCAAGTTGCGGCATCCTTTTCCTAAGCTGGGAGTCAGCAGCAATAACATGTATAAAAAAGATGTATAAAAAGGAAAAGGGCCGCCAAGGAAGTGCCCAGCCCAACAAAAGCAACAACCATTCTCCGCTTTATTCTCACTACTGGAGAAGTGCACTCATTCGTAGTAAGAAACCCCCAGTCAAGCCAAAGGAAGGACTGGATTGGATCCGACTTCATTTGGCACTACCGTACGAGTGCCAAATGATCAAAAATGTGTCTGTTTGTCCAAAGGATGTTTGTTAACCTTTACACATTTTTCTCAACCCCCCCCCCCGTCTTTCTTCGAATGACCCGCCAACATCCCTTAATTAGGATAATACTGCCATGTCCGCCTTCTCCGTCCAGTTCACTTTGTTTCTGCTCCTGCTCCCACCCTCCTCCCCTTCCCAACAGTCCCCTGCTGCTTCCTTCCCCTACGATTACTCACCACCATCTGCATCCGTTGTTGACATTGACCAGCAGAATGTCGGTGGTCGTTCTGTCCCCGAAGTTGAGGATGTGCCCGTGTCCACTTCCAATGTACACCTCCGCAAAACACATCCCATTGAGTTGACCATCGACTCCGGTTCCATTCGCGGCGAATACCTGGTACTCATCAGCCGAGTGTAACTACTGCTATAAACTTGTCCCCTCCCTCCCCAACAGACAATTGGTCCAAATGAATTTGCCGTCTTCAAGGGCATTCCCTACGCGGTGAGTGTATCGTGTGCACACATACATCCATCCATTCATTTGGTCAATTCCAATCCCAGGCTCCGCCCGTCGGGTCCCTTCGTTTCCAGGTTCGTATTGTACATCGTATACTGTAGCATGTTGCTCGAATACTGTAACATGCATCCCCAATGCATTTGAAGATGCCCGAACCACCGGCAAAATGGCGTGGAGTTATGAATGCGTCACAGTATCCCCCGGTTTGTGTGCACAGCACACAATAGCGCACAAATAAGTCCCTTCTCGGTAAAGATGTGTGCACAACGAACCAGGGACAGGCCGATCGACCCGGTCAACCTGTTCAAAATCCACGTCTCCGAAGACTGTCTGTACCTGAACGTGTTTGCCCCTCCACAGGTCGGCTCAAGCAAGTGTTGCAGTTACTAAAGTGATCGAATGTGTCGTTCAGTTCACCAACGACACCTATCCCGTGATCGTTTGGGTGCATGGCGGCAGGTTCCAGTACGGGTCCAGCTCCGACTACCCTCAGCATGCCATCCTCAACAACTTCGTTTCGCGCAAAGTCATCTTCGTCTCCGTCAACTATCGTCTTGGACCAATGGGTTAAAACGAAGACATTGATTGAGTAGACAAATATGCTGCTTAGGATTCCTCTCCACTGGTGATTCAATTTTGCCGGGCAACATGGGACTCTGGGACCTGGTGTTGGCCTTGAAATGGGTCCAAATCAATGTGATTTTCCCAAAATATCAAATTCCCTCCCTCCTTTTCATTCATTTTTCAGGCCCATGTGTTCGGCGGTGATCCCAACAACGTTATGATGGTTGTTTTCCTAAAATAAAGGCAAAAAATACAAATTGTTTTCCTTTCAGATGGGACATGGTTCTGGGGCTTCCGCTGTTTCGTTGCTTGCATTGTCACCAAAAGCTGAAGGTCTTTTCCCACCCAACCGCCTGATCAGTACAACCTTTTTGGTTCAGGTTTAATTCACAAAGTGCTGTTGATGAGCGGGTAAGACATTCGGTCGCGCATACATTCCATCGCCTTTTTCTGTCCCTTTTTTGAGTACCGGGATATCGCCCGGAGCAGTCAGAGACACGGCCATAAACGGCACATGGCAACTGGACGCCCGTCTCCACTGTCGTTCCTTCAACTCCAGCGAGCTGACCGAGTGCTTCAAGAAACAACTGCGCGATGAGATACTCGCCTTTGAGGTGCCCCAGTCCGGATTATGGCATCCGTGTTAAGTTTGAAAACAAATACCCTTTGAGCCCGGACCGGATCCCGACTACGATATATTCGTTCCCATCGTTGACGGTGAAGACGGGTTGATCCCGAACGACCCGGAAACATTGGCAATCTCGCGGCGAAAAATTCCAGTCATGTTAGGAACAACGCGAGACGAAAGCGCACTTTCCATATGTAATAAAAGTTATTATATGGTAAAATATCAATAAAAATGAAAACACACTTAAGTATTGCTGGACGAGAAAGGCGTAAACCTAAGCGACAGTCTGCATGCGGCGATGGCCGAGAAGCTGGTGGAGAACCTTACGCAGGCCTACTCCGGATTCACTAACCACGAGCTGATACAAGAGGGAGTGAAGCACCAGTATGTGTGGACCCAGGTGGACCCGTCCTTCGCCGTACCTTCGCTCAACGAGTCCCTGCTTAAGGCAACCAACTTTGGATAGGATAAAATAAATCCAAACTTTTTGATTCAACCCCAATCAATTAGCAGATGTTCTCCCACTTTTGGTTCGATGCGCCCACTGCCCGTTTGGCCACCTACTACGCCCGACAGGAAGTGCCCGTCTTTTTGTACTCATTCGACCACGTCAGTGAAAACTTTGAAACCAAGCGTAAGGAACACACACACACAACACATTGTTCCTCCATGAAATGTGGTTTTAGGAGTGTTCCATGGTTGCGATGAGATGTTCTTGTTCCAATTGGAGAGGCGCTTTCTCGAGACGCGAAAGGACCGAAACTGGCAACTGGACAAGAGGGTGACCGAGCTGTTTGCGGAGATGATCGTCAACTTCTTGAAATTTGAGTTCGTTGCATCTATAGTATGAACAAACCAGCAAAAACATCTTCGAATTCAGTGACCCGACACCGGAGTCCGGCCGATTTCCGTTCAACTGGACTTCTTCCACAACGTACGATCTGGACTACCTGTCAGTGACAGACTCGCCCAGCATGGAACTGGGCTTCCGTTGGCAGGCACATGTCTTCTGGAACAAATATGGTCAGCCCATTCCCATTCCATTCATTATACTCAATACATATACATTATCATACACACACAGTTTAGGTCTAAAGTATAAGGTTGAGAATAAAACACTATGTTATTATTCGATTTAGCTCGACATCTGGACTCCGTTGATGTGGGTAATTTGCATAAGATCGCTCTTTTGGACAAGCAACTCGGAGACTACCAGGTAAGTTTTATCCTAAGAATGCCAAATGTATTGTTTAATTTGTACTTTTGGCGGTACTTACTATCACTGATGGGCAGGCACCACCCCAAAACCCTCCCAATTGGGGGTGGAAAGCGCAAGTTTTCATTCAAAAATGCAATAAAATCTGAAAATTTAGGAGGGTGGCGCAGCCAGTCGAAAATTTCCCTTAAAAAAAATGGGCACTGTTAGGGGTGGCGCGAAATTTTTTGGGTGGAGGCTGCCCACTTATGCTTACTATCCATGCCTTTCTTTGACTAAAAGTGGCGTTTGGTGTGTCAAAAACACATTTTGCAGTTGTTACTGCCCATTTAATTAATTATTATTTTATTGCATTTTTACATACATTGTTTTATCTATCCGTCCCAATCAGTTGGCCACCTGGATGTTGCTGTTCTGTGCCCTGTTCTTCTTCGCCATTCTCGTCGGTTTGGCCTGTTATTGTACTCGAAAGGAAGCGGACGAAGACGAACTTTGACCGACCAACCGACTGACTCACATCGCACGGGGAAGGAGGACGAATGCCCTATCAAATTGTTCGATGTTGGTTGGACTTTTTCGCATTATATTAATTAATTGGTTATTTGCCATTGTTTTTGTCTTTCGCTTCCATTCGTTCGTCAGCCTTTTTTTTCAATTTGTATTCTTCTGCCAGGCCAAGGCCATTCAAACGTATTATGTATTTGCATGCAGTAGTATGATAGTATATTGTATTTTTTCGACAGAATATATTGTATTTTTTCGACAGTTAAATTTTTCGTCAAAATTGTTTGTTTTCCTTTTCCAATATATGCCAAGACAACACAGTACCAACAAGTACATAGATAGTTCTTTATGCGATATTTGGAGGCGAATAGGTGCAGACAAGTCCTTGCCACAGCGTCGCCGTTGTCAAAAAAATGCGTGAAAAAGAAATGCCAATTTTCCTTTATAATTATTCAAAAATAAAATGGCGTAATTCAAAACGACTATCGAAACCCCAAAATCCATTAGATTTTTATCTTTTTGGTTTTTGCAAGCAATAAATTTTATATGTATCACCGCAAAATATATAAAATCATATGTATCACCGCAAAATATATAAAATCAATTTTGTTTATGCTTTTTATCATTTTTCCCGCCTTCCTTTTGTTTCAACTTGTTATTTAAATCGGTCATTTTGATCAAAATTTGCCATATAATTCAATAAAACAACTCCCGTTCTCGGAGTAATTTTTTTTCGAGTTTCCCAAATTCAACATGTCTAGTATTGCGCAAGGTATGTCACTAGTTTAGCCGAGGCTAGCCGAAAATTTCGTAAACCACCACAATTGAATCACTTTTTCCCGTTGTATTTTCAATAACTGTCCCGCGGGTGTTTACCCCAATAATTACTAAAAACGTAGAATAAAATGTCTTGACATTGCGCCAGATTTTTTATTTTTCCTATACCATAAGCATTGGATCGTCCAGCAGGCTATAGATTTTGGAAACCTGATTTGCAAACACATTGCTTATTATCTATCTCTAGTGATCTCTAACTGAGGAAAAAGGGAAAATCCCTGGGTATTTATAGCCGTTTTTGGCTGGCAGCACGTCCTTTCGTTGTGAAAGATGAGTGCGGGTATTACGGTATTGGCGTTAGTTCAAATGCTATGAGCTAACGACTTTTGAGTGAGAATTACTCGGGCTCCACCCAAAGATGGTGGGATTGGGGAAATAGTGTGGAAGCACACGAAATCAGTAGATGAACACTGTGTTTATCCACGCCCCGTTACAAAACTGTTTACTAAGGTTTTTTAGTCGTTTCGAAGCAAATTTATTTGTGTGATAATAGGGAACGAATTTTTATGTTTTAACCAGAGGTGGGCACCCACCCCTAAAATCCGAAAATTTTTGCGCCACCCCCCCCCCTCGGTCAAAATTTTTTGCGCCACCCTCTCCCCAAAAATCCTTGAGCCCCGCCCACGACTCCTTGCGCCTCCCCCCCCCCCATTCCGGAACTGATGTTGGTTTCGGGATCCGGAACACCTCTACTTCCTTCCAATTTAGTTCGGATTTTTAATCAAACAACAAATATTACAAAGTGTGGAAATGAAAGAGCGAAGCGAGTCAATTCACTGGGCAGGGAAGGGACGGCAACGAACTTGGGGCCAATTGAATGGATGGAGTGGCAAATGGGTGTCCTAATGGGCTACTTATTAAAGGACTATTAGGGAAAGGAGGGGGCAAAAATCGGAAATTAGCTATAAAATAAGGGGGGACTGACGAGTTATTGCCGTGAGTGGGAGCATCTGTTTATTATAGCTTTTTGCCGGGGGGTCAGGCAATGTTTGGTGTTGTAGTCTGCCGGGCGGGCGTGTCTTCCGTCCAGTCCACTCCGATCTTCCTTTTGAATTGCTTCCCATCTCCTCCCTCCGCCGTTCATTCCTTCTGCCAGAACTCGTCCAATGAAATGGCCGACACGCTGTCCAACGGCCCCACCGGCGCGGGCTTCTCGAACGACTTGCGCCGGAGTCGGAGTCGACTGGCGGTGCTCAGCGTGGTCTGCTGCCCGGTCGAGAACAGGGTGCCCTCCCGGGCCGGCGGCACTCCCTCGATGTCCTTCTTCTGTCGGCCCTTCTCCTGCTGCTCGCTCGCCACTCTCTCTCCCTCTCCGTTCTGTTCTTTCCTGCGCTCCTTCCCTCCCTCTGCCTTCTCTTCCCTCTCCTCTTTCTCCTTCTCCCTCTCCTCCTCCTCCTCTTCCCTCTCTTCACTTTCCCCTCTCCCCTTCCGCCGTTCCTTCCGTCGTATCAGGGTGATTTGCGGTCGTACTGGCACGTTGGCCATGCTGATCGGCTCGCGGTTGCGCGCAAACTCTCCAAGGGACTCTTGCAGTGACAGGCGCTCCTCGCCTCCGTTCTCGCCGACTCCCTGAATTGCCATTGATCTAATATTTGGTCCGACTCCAAACCAGCCCCGGCTCACCCGTCGATATTCCACTGGTCTTGCTCTCTCCCCCTCGCCCTCCTGCTCCGCTTCACTCTCTTCCTCCTCCCCCCTCCTCCTTCCCCCCTCCTCCTCCCTCCTTCTTCCTTCCTCCTCCTTCCTCGACCTCTCTCGTCTCCATCCCTCCTCCTCCAAGTCAGGTTCATACCCCAGGTTCTGTCTGTTTTCCTGGTCATCCTCGCCCTCCTCCCCTCCTTCTTCGCCATGTCTCCCCTTCTTCATCTTCCTCATCCTCCGTCCCTCCTCCTCTCCGTTCTGCTCCTCCACCGGCTCCGGCTGGTTTGGACTCATCCTGATGCGCATTGTGTCTGTCTCCCTGTCCCTCTTTCCCTCCCCCTCTTCCTGTTCCGCCTCCGCTCCTCCGGCGACTTCTTTCGCCACCTTCGGGCGCATTTGGAAACTTTCTATGTAGGTTCTCATTTGGGGCTGTGTTTGGTACTGTTGGAGGGGAAAGGACCCGACACTGTCCTGCGTCTCCAATGGCTTTGACATTGTACGCGCGGCGATGGCCGACAACGAATTCTTGGCGTACTGCTCTTCGGCCAATGCGCCAGTCTTCTGAGCCAAAGTAGACTTGGTGAATTGTGCCTGAACTTGTTTATCCCGCAAGGTTCAGATTCTGCCTGAATTTGTTTCACCTTTGTGCCACCGCCGGGAACAGCGCGACTCCCACCGAGCTGGGAATTCACACTGCTGTCCTGCTGTTGCTGAACCAGTCGTTGGTTCATGTCGACGTTGACCACGCGGTTGTTGCGTTCTTTGTACTTTTGGTAGGCCACACAAGCAAACACCAGCAGCAGGAGCAGGGCGACAACAACCAGCACGAGGATGGTGTAGTCGATGGAGAAGTCGCGGAAGCCTCGACGGATCATGCCGGCCGGGAGCACCACCGGCAACTCGGTCCCATCTGAAGTGTATCGGCACATGGCATTGGCACTTTATAGTTGGTTACTCCTCCTCCCCCTCCCCCTAGGTATTGGTACTTATTTTAGATGATATTGGTACTTTAGTTGGTTTTAGTTGAGGTTAGTCTTCTCTCTCCCCATCGTCCGCCCCATTTCCTTACCTTTCTTCTTTTTGCACAAAAAGGGTCTTCGGTTCCGGCAGTCATCAATCTCGTACACCACTGGATCCCGCTTGTTCCAGTCCAGAAACACACAGTCCTTCGCCTCATTCTCCTGCTTTATTGGGAAGCTGACGGGGGAAGAGAAATGATCAATTAATCAATCAATCAATTATTCAATCAATCATTTATTATTATAATATTTAATTTGCCAACTTTTCGGGCCAAAGCGGTGCACTCTTGTCGGCAGTCTCGAACACACCCTCCACATTGGCATCCGAGTAACCAATCCAGGGGAAGGAGTGCGTTTGGGAAAATTTAGCTGGAATGACGAATGAGAGAATGAACAGCAGGAGATAAGTTGAGAAGAGAAAGAGAGAGAAGGAGAGAGATAACAGAGACAGAGACAGAAAGTGGGCCGACATACATACCGACAATGAAGGCGTAGTCCTTCTCAGATTGAAAAGTGGCCAAATTGGCACGCTCATAATTGCACTCCTTTTGGGCCTCGAACCAGGGGAGGATGTGAGGCAGCTCGAACTGTTTGTAACTGTTTGATTGTTGGCAAACTGAACGAGTTGGAGGATGAACAAACATGACTGACCAGAACGGGGAGGCCGAGCTGGAATCCCATTGCGGGGGACAGCCGGGCAACTCTGAAATGGGAAAGAGCAATGGGTAACAAGTCCCGAAGTGAAAATAAGGATAAGCGACACTTGGGTGGAGGGCAACAAGATGCACATGCAATGCATTCCAATCGCTCTAAAAAGCTACCAAATGTGCTTAAAAAAGTGACTTTTTAAATTTTTAAATCCGGAAAAAAATTTCGCCACGGAATTGAACCAGCAACCCTTAATAATGCATTGCGTGTGTTTTCTTTTCCCCCACCCCGGTTAAATGATAAGTACCGGATAAGCAAGGCACTCACCAAACTCGACCACGGAGATGTTGAAGCCGCGCTTTTGGATCACCGAATCAGAGTGGAAGTGCACGAGCAGAGAGTCGCCGGAGCTGGTCACCGCTGCCGGAGAGTCTGCGGGGGCGAAGGAGTACGGTACAGTACGCAAAGTACAGTATAGTATAGCTGGATACAGTACCCTGCCCACACCACCGCACCACCTCCTTCGCGCTGGTCTCGTTCCCTGTGACGAGTCCGTTAGGGATCAATGACCAAGCTGAACTGACCCAACCCACCTTCACGGTCGCGGATGCTCACGTAGTCATCGCACTCCGTGAACAGTGCCTCCTCCAGCTCGCTTTCCAACACGCTCAAATGGATTCGGTGCATTTTGCTGCTTGCCTATACATAGTTTATCGCCCAATTACACTTTCAATTAATGGATGCCATGCTTACTTCGATCAGAAACTGACAGTCCGTGTCCGGCGGGTACAGTCTGTGCTCGTCGTAGGGGGAATAAATGAATTGGGGCGAGAGACGGGCAGTCAGTCGGATGGGATTCTGGGGACATGGCTGCGGGACATCCAGCTGAAATTGGAGCTGGCCAGAGGCGATGTCTGGCAGCGAAGGAACCAGAATCAGAAGCAGGGCCATGAAGGAGGAGAGAGGAAGTGAGGGGTGCGGTCGGAACAGGAGATGGAGTCGAATGTGCTGTGCCACTTTGAGTGGGTGTTCAGCTGCTGAACATGAACTTCTCGGCAAGTCCATCGTTGTTGTTGTGGTTGCGATGGCAGAGAAGGAACTATTAGGCGAGGGCATTTGGCAGCACAGAGGCGGTGGCCGAGGAGGTGATGGTGTAATGGCGAAGACATCGAATGGCGGGAGTCGGGGAAGGCAGAGGAGGAGGAGTAGGAGGAGGAGGACGGTCAGGATGGGGAGAAGGACGGAGAGGAGGAGGAGGAGGAGGAGGAGGAGGGAGCCGGCGAAGACCAGATTAGCACCCGGGACGGAGTCAATTAGGCTCGATGGGATTTGGGGACCCTGACTGGGATTAGGCGTCAATTAGAAGTTGAGCCCCCCCCCAAACTCAAGCAATTCAACGCAACAGAAACGGAAAGGAGGAGACGGATGGATCGGAATTGGGAGGAGTTAGGAGGAAAAAAAGTGCGTAATGGCGAAAAACGAGACGAGAGTAAGTGAGTCTGGTCGGAGGAGTACATATAACCCCAAAAAAGAACAACTGAGAATTGCAAAGGTATTGGGCCAATTTGGGTGTAATTCAAATTCATCGCGGACTTATATTCCCCACAATCATAATTAGCCCCACAATCAGTCCACCACTCCCCACGTTTTGTATGCCGAGAATGTGGCCCATTTGTTGGAGGGTATTGGGACTGACCGACCGAAGAAAGGCCTCTCAAGAGGGACTGACTGACCACCCGCAACTGCTCACCAAACAAGGAGGGGCGAGAGTGGACATCGTCCGCCCGGACATTCCCTGCCCATTCTTTGCCGGCATTTTGCCATTTATTTGCCACGGCCATTTCCTGCTGGGGTTGTTGTGCCGTGCCGTTGTCATGGGGACTACTCATTTTGTCGGGTCTGGAAAAGATGGGATGGAAGGGATGAGATGGACGAGATGGGTGGACGGATGGGGCGAGGGACAGTATAGCCTCGTTTTTTGAACGGAGTCGGGGGGGGGGGGGGGGAACAGACGGGGGATGGGGGACAGAGGATGGGGGCATGGGGGACAGGGGAGGGAACGGGGATGGAGGGACG
>JAQIYK010000482.1:0-14018 GCA_034700465.1 Rotylenchus robustus
ATGACAAAGTTGGATAAAATTTCAGTGTTTTGATGATAATTTTAAGGAAAATTGTATTTTTTAAAGAAAAATCGCAAATTTTTTCACCATAAATGCCAATTATTTTTCCTTTTTTTCCGAAAATTTGTTCATTGAAAAAATTCCGCCCGAGGCGATAATTAGAGGAAATACGGTATGTTTTCATATCACCACATATGGAAACATATTACTTCGCTTTTGTAGAAAACAGTTTAATGTTTAAGCAATATGTGCACTTGATGCTTTTTTTTGTGTTTTGATATTAACAAGTACCACAATATGTTAATAGTAGGTCTTTAATCAACGTTATTTGAAAAATTATATTTTTTTTTAATTTTAAAGAAATGTTTTTTACGAAACTAAAACTATCACTGAAATTTTGTTCTCTATTGGCGCTGAGTTTCTTTATTCTGTTAGTATTTTTTCACAACCACAATAGCAACAATGGTTCTAACATTAAGGTATTCATTTTAAGCGATATTAAAAAATTATTAATCGCTCCCTCAGATTTTACAGGGAGCTGGGGTAGTTGAGTTTGATCTCACTCAGGCCCAGAGGTGAAAAGGGGTTGGCCCGGCCCGGGCTGGCCCGTAGGGGCCGGGCCGGAAATTTTCGGCCCTTATTGGGATGGGGCCGGGCCGGGCCGGATGGGGCCGATCCGAGGGGCCGGCTGGCCGGCCCGTGCCAAAGCAAGGAGAAAACCAAATTAAAAAAGAAAGAAAAAAATTTAAAATAAGAAAAGAAAGAGAAACAAAAAAATTGAAGAAAGTAAAAATTTCTGGCATGATTTAATTTTTATAGTAGTTAAATATTAGTTTAATAATTGTCTAACAATGTTAAAATAATTTCAAAAAATGTTATAGCCGAAATATTTCCATTTTTTGCGAAAATTATTTAAAATTATAAGTAAAAAAATTTAAAAACAATAAAAGGGGCCTGCCCGGGCCGGGCCGAAAATTTCCGGCCCCTATTGGGAAGGGGCCGGGCCGGCAAAAATCTGGCCCGTTTTCACCTTTGCTCAGGCCATGCTATTGGAATTTTTATTGTTCCAAAAACACGTTTCATCCATCGAATCCGTTCAGTTTTGGTGCCAAAAATCTAGCAAAAAAATTGTAAAAATTTCAAAAAAATTGAAAACGGTACATTTGAAGCTGAGATATAAGTTTTTAAAGTTTGGCTAGTTTTTTTTCTTTTTTATGGGGATTGGGTTGTGCGACAAATAATTTTTGATTTTCGATTTTTTCCATTGTGTTTAGCATATTGTATTGTAAATTCTATCTGCCCTTAGTTTTTTCATGGTACTTTTTTCAAGGGGTTCAAATTTGGTTTACTGTAGTCATTTTTAATGCAAAATAGTCGATTATGAGGTAATCGGGGGGGGCAGGGAGTTCAAAAATGATCTTATTTTTAAAAAATTTCGTCAAATTTTTGGTACTATCGTATTATTTGGGAAGACGGCAAAGAGTTAACGGGGAAGGGGGAGGGACAAAATCAATTTTTTAAAGTGCATTCAAACAGTCAAAAAAGAACTAAAACGCTCAGAAATCATCTAAACCGTGTTTAAAAATGGTTTAAAATTTAAAAGAACTTTTTGAGTTTTTTTAATATTTTAAAAAATTCGATTTTTTGGCCCTTAATTGAACCAACAACCATCAAAAACCAAAAATGCTAGATTTCACCATTTAAATACGCAAAAATTATAAAAATAATGACAAAAAAACTTTAAAAATGATCATTTAAACCCTTTTAAGGCAAAAATGCAATTTTTGTATTTTTTAATTTGTTTTGAAAAATTTCAAAAACAAAATCCATTTTTAAGCACATTTGAGGTCATTTTTGCCGTTTTTAAGGGTTTTCTGAGTTTTTGCAGTGCATTAAAAAAATTTGATTTTGCATTTGGTAAAAATACGCGATTTTTTTTATTTGACAATTTTTGCTAATGTTTTCATCAAATCTCTGATTAGTAGCGTATTTACTTTTGGAAATTTTATTTTTTCTCATTTATATAAGTAACTGTTTTTGGGGAAAAATTGTATAAAATTAAAGTTTTTATGTTTTTCTTTCAATGTAGTTTCTATAGGAGAGTGCTTTATTGGAGGAAATGCTATATATTATTATTTACTAAAAAATGTATTTTTTTAAGATTTCCGATGCTTGTTTACCGAACAGCGTCGATTTTCAAGCAGCCATGTCTGTTCAATCACGCGGGCTTCCTTCTATCAAGAATGCCGCCAAAAAGTATGAGCCAACACTTGCCATACTTGGACAACACTTCGATGTAAACGGTTTTTTGAACTTTGATCCCAAATTGGTGGATTTTTTTTGATCTTAAATTTGCAAAGATTGGATTTGAATCCAATTGAATTTAAATTAAAATATATAGAAGTAATGCAAAAAAATGGAAAAAATAAAAAGATTTTTTTAAATGTTTACTATTAACTTATGCAATTTTTGATTAATGTTACATTTACAATTATTAAGATATTTTGAAATAACTCTAAAAGCCATTAAATTAGAGATTAAAGTATATACATAAATCTTTTCAGATTAGAAGAAACAAAAAAACCAAAAATATTTGTGATTTTCAAAATTAAAACAAAAATTATTAATATATTTTTGGGTTAAATATAGACAAACTGGGCCAAAGTGAGAGAACAAATGCTGCAAAGTGGTCTTCTTAAAGGATTTGTATCAACAAGGGAAAAAGAATGGAAATTCGCCTTACGCAAAGCCAAAGATGCGCCCGGCGAGTGTACCGTAATTACAATTGGTATAAATATTATATCATAAAAAATAATCTTAACAATTCTTTAATAAAATAGAAGTAAATGTTATATATTTAGTAAATAAATTAAATTATTTATTTCTCCAAAATTATGTTTAAAATATTTAGTTATATTTTACAATTTTACACTATTTTTATGAACTATATATTTTTTTATCTGTTTTTTTTATCTGTTTTTTTCTATATTTTTTATCTGTTATTATTGACACTATTTTTATGAACTATATTTTTTTATCTGTTTGTTTTTTATTTGTTTTTTTTCTATATTTTTTATCTGTTATTATTGACACTATTTTTATGAACTATATTTTTTTTATCTTTTTGTTTTTTATCTGTTTTTTTTCTATATTTTTTATCTGTTTTATTGAGGTTTAAAAAAAAGAAATAATCGAATTTTTTCAAAAATAAAAAATATATCTCAAAAGTCTCAAAAAATTTCCCAAAATTTTGAAAACTTAAATTTTTATATTCCTAATATATACTTAAATGATTATAAAGTTACACGGATGTTCAATTATTTAAAGCAGAAAACTTCTTGTAGAAAAAGAAAGGTCTTTTTTAGGAGTTGGCCACGATGTTCAAGTAGAGCGTGATCTGTCAAATTGGCTGTACGGAGACTGCAAATTTTTGGGTGCTGATCCGGAAGAGGCGGTCAACCGCGAGCTGTTCACCACGAAATTGCCGCGTGCAACATTTGTACGCGCCGCAATCGGTGCTCAAAGTGCAAACAGTGGCACTTCGTTTATTATGACGAAAGGTGAAAAAAGGCGATTTTCTGTCTGTTGAAAATTAAAAACTCGTTTAGCCTTGTTGGTACTTGTGCGTTAACGGGGGAGGGGCAATGGAGGGGGGGGGGTCAATGCGTTAACAACGGAAGGGGGAGGGGGATCAATGCGTTAACGGGAGGGAGGGGGAGGGCAAAACCAATTTTTTTATAAAATTTTTAAAATTGAAAAATTCAATTTGGCCCAAAATTGAACCAACAACATACAAAAAACGTGCAAAATGCCATTTCGTCACAATCGCCAAAAAATGACAAAAAAAAGCTTAAAAATAATGATTTAAAACATTTTTGCGCATTTTTGGCTTAAAAAATCGTTTTTTATATTTTTAAATCCGCTCAAAAAGTGTTTTTAAACCATTTTTAAACACATTTAAGGTCTTTTCTGGCTGTTTTAGTGGGTTTCTTACCGTTTGAAAAAAAACCAAACTTAAAAAAGTTTAGTTTTGCCCCCCCCCCCGTTAATGCATAAGTAGCGCTTTTTTAAATAAGAGATTTAATTTAAAATGTTTTTCTTCACTTTTGATTTTAAAGACTCAATATCAGAGTTTATAAATATTAAAATGATTGAAAAATATAAAGTTTCATTTTCTTTTTCTATTTTATTTATTTTTTTGTCTAAATTTTTTACAAAATTAATTCTTTTTAGATGGACAATACCGTACACAGACGGTAGCCAATCATCTTGGGTTTTCCCATTTTATACATCACTACAATAGCGCCCGTGTGGTCGACATGATGATAATCGACGCAGAAGGAGCGGAGTATGGCATTCTCGGACAGATTGCTGGTATAATCATGGTTGCGCCGGGCCGGAAAAATCCGGCCCGGTTTAATCTCTGGCACCGGGTCAGCAAAAAGTTTGGGTCGGGTTGGCCAAAAATTAGTCTGGTCTGGTTTCGGATATTAAAAAGGTTCGGTTTGGGTAGAAATTTCGGGTCAAAAAATAAAAATTCGTTGTCGATTTTTACAGTGAATTTCTAAATTAAGAAAATTACTTCTTTGGAAACGATGATCGCACAAAATGAGCAGCGCAAATGGACCGAAAACAGAGGAAAGAGGAAGAAAGGAGGGGGGGGGAATCGCCGCGCCGAAGTGGCATTTTAAGAGGAAAATTTTTGGCCAAATTTTGATAAGAAAACTGGCTATTTTTTGGCTGAAGAATTACATGCACAACGGGAGAAAGGATCGGAGTTGCCAATAAGCTCTGCTGAGAAATTTTTTTTTCAAAAATTGCAAAAAAAAATCCAATATTGCCTGTTAATATTGTTTGTTTCTATTTTTAACGTATAATACACATTTACAGAGAAGAATTAGAATTTTCGGTTTAATAATTAGTGGATCTTTTTTCTGATTATTAGTGATTTTAAATTTTAGAAAATCTGCAAAAATTTCGAAAATTTGTACAAAATTTTAAAGATTTTGCAATTGATAATGTGTTTGTATTAAAAGCGTAGGAGTTATCCAGTCAGACCCGATTTTTTATTAAGAATTTTAGACGCGATTGGTATGATTCCGGATTGAAATTTAGATATAAAAATGATTTAATTTTCTCATTTTTTAAATTATTTTTACAAATATTATCATGATTTTTGGAAATTTTAAAAATTCTTTTAAAAAATTCTGAAAAAATCTCCACCGGGCCGGAACTTTTCGGTCCGGCCAGGCCCGCCTATGTGCACCCTTGAGTCCGACTAATATATTTTCATAAAAACTAAAATCGGGCCAGTGGCCGAAAAATTCCGGTCCGATTTTAAACGAACCAGGCCGGGTCGGAAAAAATCCGGCCAGTTTTTGCTTCTGTAACTGATAAAGAAAACAATTGTGAACATCAGGCGAATAGTTTGAAATAAAATTTAATTATAATTATTTTAATTATTTTCTATTGGTAAGGCATTTTATTAATTTTTCTAAATATTATTATTTATTTTTCAGCAGATAAGCAAATGCCTCCAATTTGCCAATTCAATGTGGAAATACACAATCCAGAAATGATCGAAACCAATCACGAAAAATTGTGGAAAGATTTGGAGGTAATAAAAAATATTTTTAAAGTTTAAAAAGTTTTAATTAAGAAAATAGCAAAATTTTATTCAAATCCACTTTTAGTGAATAAACTCTGGTTAATAAAAAAATAATGATTTAATAATAATAATAATAATAATTTATTATTATCGCCCCCCAGCCCCCTCGTGGGGGATGGGGTAGTTGATAATTTTTTGTTTTTATTTTAAAATTTAGAATTTTGAAAGTTTGTTTACAAAAATAGATATTTGGTAATCTATTTTGTTCATTAAATAATTCGAGGATTTTTTCCGCTTATTAACGATAATATTTTTGGTTTGAACTGAATTTCGGACTGGCCAAAACAATAGAAAAAATTAGGCCAAAAATGGAGAAAAATAAAAATAACTATTTTGTGTAAATAAAATGTCATAAATTAAAATGAGAGAAAATCATTAATTTTTGAAGATATTGACGAAGAGTGGACATTTTGCGTTGCTTCAATGGTTCAACGTGGAAATGAATGGCACATTATACGGTCGATTGTACTTCATCAACGTGCGCGACAAGGAATGTGTTCAGAAATATTTGTGCTGATCTATTTTTGACCAATTCTGATAATTTTTATCTAATATTGGCCAATTTTCATACCGTATTTTTCCAATAATGTCCCACCCTTTAATATCCAAAACCCTCCTCCATCTTGGGTGGTCGTGTTAGGTCGAAGTGTCAAAACTGCCAAATGTGGCGAAGGACCAAAAACCGCTAAATGTAAAAAATAATAATTTGTGTTTATTTTTTAAAATTTTTTCAATGAATAAAAAAGATAAAATATTTATTTATTTCACAAATTAAGAACTAAATTTAAAAATACCGTATTTCCTCTAAAAAGTCTTCCCCTCTAAAAACTCCCCCTCTCGGAGAGGTTTTGAAAAATATCTCCCCCGGGGGACTTTTTAGAGGAAATACGGTATGCATAATTTATGAAAAAATTTTAAAAAATTTGTGCCATGCTATATAGATATCATTAGGCTAGCTTAATGATATCTAAAATAAGAAATAATCGATCTCGGCCAGCAGTCAGAATCTATACACGCTGTGGGCCTTTGTCTTTCACAAAATAATAGCATAGGATTGAAATATTCTCCAGACTGTTTTGTACTTGTGGCCAAAAAATCAGAACATTTGAATATTTGGAACATGGCCAAAACATGATCCGTACGGTTTTGCGGTTTTGATCCTTAGACATAGCACCTTGGGTGGTATTAAAAAATAGTGCCCCTTCTCCAATAGTACCCCTATTGAGAAAATTTTAGAAGGATTTACAGAAAACATAATTATTAAAAATAACGTAATAAAAAGATTAAAACGATATTAAAACAATTATGTTTACTAAATTCTATCATAATTATCGTTTTTCACGCGGTTCAATAAAATTTTAAAATTTTCAACAATAACCAGATAAGAGTTAGAGAACATAAAGGTATTGAAAATGACAATGCCAAACAGTAGTGATGTGCGAGACTCTCGGTCTCGAAACCGAGAGATCCCCCGGGTTTTTTGGGCCTTGGTCTTGGTCTCGAGTCTCGGCATTCAAGTCTCGAAAACCGAGACATTTTTACACCCCTAAGAATGGGATTTTTGGCAGATTTTTTGGAATTTTCCATTTTTTATGAAAATTTTGAAGAAAATCACACGTCCAAAAAGCTATTTCTTCCCGCCCCAAAATTATATTGTCCAATTTCTAAATATAGGTATCATGTGCACCCACCACCCACATCCAACATAACAACCAACACTTCCAAAAAATACGCAATTTACGCAATCCGCAATTTGCAAAAAAATTTAAAAAAAAAACGAAAAAATACAAGAATTTTTTCAAAATTCTTACATTACTATGAATTGCGCTTTCATAGTGGTGAAGTGTGAGAAGCATAGGTGCGATGGGGAAGGGGTGGAATGTCCTTCCTCTCCCGATATTGAAAAATTGAAAAATTTTCAATTTTCAATATTGGGTATTGAAAAAATTTTGTAAAGTGATCCGCGGCCGAAAAAAAGAATCGCTTAAGTGGCCGATGGCCAAAAAATGCCCAATTTTCTTAAAATTTTAAAAAATTAAATTTTAAAAAATAGAAAAATTTGCCATGGGAAGAGCATTAATTTTTTTGTTTGCCAATATTTTCACAATTCATACTGAAATCATAACAATTTCTACAAGTAAACGAAAAAGAAAATAAGGAAATTGATGTAAAATTTTTAAAAATAACCGAGAAAGTTAGACAAAAAGTCCATTTTCCTTAATTTAAATTAGCCCGATTTTTCAAAAAAATTTCCCAGCTGCGCCTATCGGCACCGCCTCCCTTCTTGGATGGCCCGGCAGTGCCGATAGGCGTTTGCGGGAAAATTTTTGAAACATTGTTCACATTTCATTAATAAAATTAATCATTATTTCCTTTTTTCTAAGGAAGTTTTTGAAAAAATTCTAAGTGTGGATGTTATGTTGGGTCTTAGGGTCTTAGGTGTAGGTGCACATGGTATGGTATTACCTAAATTCAGAAATTGGATGATAACATAATTTTTGGGCGAGAAGAATTGACATGTGTCAAAATTTCCGCTTACTGTCGAGATTTCCACTGTCGAACTTTCCGGGAGCCTCTTAAAAATCCGCTTATAGAGTATTTTTCTGTTTTGACCGAATGATGCTAGGTATTTTGGTCCCTTTTTGAGCAAAAATTACTTATAAATTTTTTTTGTAATTCCTAAAAACATTTATTTAAACAAACATTTATAAAAATAAAATTGCGTTAAAATATAAACACTCTCTCTAATTCCTCTATCTATCTCTAATTCCCCCCCCCTCTCGAAGGGGTTCCCTCGGTGATTATTAGAGAAAATACGATATGTTATGCCGATCTTAAGAAAAAAGAATGGAGCGATGAGCACTGTGTTTTGTAGATGATCTATTCAGCAGAGATAAAGGCAAAAGTGTATATTCATTTTATATTGCATTTACGATACTTTAAATTTCATTGATCATTATCTTATCCCTATCCTGCTTTTTTCTTTAGTAGCAGAATGGATTTTGTGAAAGTGGATGGATTGAAGATTTAGTAGAACGTGAAAGGAGCGAATAACAAAATAAGAAAAAGTAAAAAGAACAGACAAAAAACTGGAACTACTGCGCTGAACATCATCATCCATTTCCATTTATCATTATTTTTAAACAAAAAAATTTATGTTTTAAGAAAAGTTTCAAATATTTTTTACATCTTTAAAAAAAAATTAAAATAAAGAATAAACCGTGATGGGTCGTTTCCCGAAAAAGTGCAAATGGATGTTATGAAAAACTTTAAACATAGAAAATCTTTATAAAAGCGCTTTTGTGTTGATAACACTAAAAACATGAAAAAATCATGCACCCGTTGGCCACCCAAACTTTTTCTCTCCGGAAATGCCTATTTTTGCTCTTTTTCGGGAAACGACATAGCACCGAATAAACTATAAAAATAATACCGATGTAAAGGGCTACAGGAAAATCGGTCAGTAAACGGAAAATCCGTCGGTGGCCGGAAATTTCGTCAGCGGAAAATCAGTCAGCAGCGGAATATCGTAAAAAATCAGTAACGTAAAAAATATATAATCATTTTTAATTATTCAAAGACCTAAAAGTTGTAATTTGTAAAATTTTGAATAAGAAATTTCATAATTTTTTTTACGTTACTGAAAAAAAATCATTTTTAAAGTTGTTTTTTTGTCATTATAATGCATTCCCCCCCCCCCCTCCCCGTTAGAACACTATTACCAGTTTTACAAATTACAACTCGTAGGTCTTTGAATAATTTTTCTAATTTTTTAAGGTAAAGAATCCAGTAATTATCACTTGCATTTTCTAGAATTTGACATCTAAATCATTTTCAGTTCTCAGAAAAATTTTCATCCATAAAATATCACAAAAAAAAATTTTGAAATTTTTTTATGGGGTCTAAGGGATCCGATCCGTTCATCGGATCTTTTCGAAAATTTTGGGGAAGTTTATTTGTACCAATCCAAACATTTGATGTAAAACAGAAGTTTCAGTAAAAAATTGAATAAAAAATAATGACAAATTTACAATTTTTCCCGTTACTGACGGATTTTCCGGTTTTCCGCTGACGGATTTTCCGTTTATTGACCGATTTTCCACTGACCGATTTTTTATACACCATGTAAATGTGTACACCATGTGTTGCGATGCGTCTAATGGTTGTTACTCGTCCCCGTCCATCCCCCTGAGGCCCCGACCGTTTCCCGGTCCCCGATTTTTGAAAAGTAATCCCCCCTCCCCCACCCCCGAATGGGGGAAGGGCAATCCCCAATCAAAGTTTCTGAATTTTTCTGTTCAAACAAATATGTCACATTAAGCCAAATTTGAATAAAAACAAAATTTTAGATTATTTTCTCGAAAAATTCCAAAATCCGGCATTTTCCGGCATAAATTTTTTCCGGCATTTTCCCAGAAGACGCCCATTTTTCGGCAAATGCCGGGAAAACCCGGCAAAAAGGCCACCCTAATTTTTTGCCAAAAATAACAATTCTTCCCGTCCCTATTTTATATTATCATTTAATTCAGGACGTCACTCACCACTTAGATTTTTTCAATATTCTAAGCAAAATGAACTTTTTTATTAAATGGTTTAATTTCTTTATAAAATATAAACAATTTTTCAAAAAAAAATCGGCAGCGTCTATCGGCACTGCCGGACTACCATTTTTTTATTTTTTTTATTAAAAAATACTTTTTTGAACAAAAATGAAAATTTTTAAATTTTAAGTTTTTTTTCTTCTTTTTTTCGCTGCGACTGACAAGCTTACAACCAAAATTGGGGATTATAAAAAATTGAAATTAGAAATGTATGTTTGGCATATGTTTAAAATAAATTGCGAACACACGGGCAATTTTGGAGTCTGTGTGTTGTTTTCAGTCATTGTTTTAAAAGAAAGTCAATTTTTATCGAAAAATAGATTTCTGTATGTTGAAATCAAATACAGGGCGAAATTGTCTAATTGTTAGGCTTGATTTTAAAATTAGATATTAGAACTAAATTGCACTATAACTGATCTTTCGAGGAATTACCGAGCTTTCAACTTTTATCCACATATTATTTCCTGTTTGACCAAAAGTCAGCGGAACATAATAACTATATTAGCCCAAGCTATTTGTGTCGTACATTTTGCTAAAAAAAATCAATTGAGACAGCAAAATCAGATTAGAGATGACCTTCTTCGATGGGAATTTAACTACTACTTACCCCCTCCCCTCCTGAACAGACTCGACTTTGTCCAAAAATTTGTTTCTTAAAGGTGTCGAAAATGAGACAAAAAAAGAGGAGATGCCTAAAAAGAGGGCAGGCAATTCTATCAGACTAAAAATCTTTCTTTTCTTTTTTAAAAAATTACTCATAATTTGGATATTTGCACCCTTATTAGTGAAGAACTACTTAACACGACTGGCACCGACCCTTCGCGGATTAACCGACCGATGACCATAACCGACCTTTCAAGTTTTAATAACTGACCTTTCGCGTTAAAACCGACCTATTAATATTAATGTTTGACCGAATAACCGACCTTTCAACTTTTAACTAAATTTTTCGCGGAATAAACGACCTTTTATCGTTTGAATGACCGCCCTTACGCAGAAAACCTTCCTTTCAATATTTAACCGACTTTTCGCGGAATAACCGGTGTTAGGGCAATTATTAAAAAGAGCAATCAATCATTAGCGAACATTGCCAAAGATGGCAAAAAATTTCAAAAACCGGTTTTTGATCAAACCAATGGACAGGATCGATTTTTCAGTCTATTTTGTTTCTGTGGCCAAAAAATCCTGAACATTTGAATGTTTGGAACATGGTTAAAAATGATCCGAACATCCGATTTTTTAACGTTTGACCGACCTTTTGCGGAACTACTGCATTTCAACTTTTAACCGACCTTTCGCAGAATAACCGACTTTTCAACTTTTGACCGACCTTTGTCAAATAACCGACCATACAACTTGTAAATTAACTGATCAATAATATAAAGGATCTAAGAGCCGATATTTGTATATTTGCATTCCATGCCCTCTATTTATCATTTAATTTTCAAATCCGTCGAAATTCGACCATCCTTTATTTTTGTAAAAAATAAAATGATCATTTTTTGGAAAAAGTGAGTTTTGGATTTTTCGCGGTTTGTCGTTTTATTAAATCCGAGGTAGAGAATACGATCTGCAAAAATCTGGATTTTGACATTCGGCCTTATTTTTTAAATAAAATTATGGTTGTTCCCCGTCCCCCGGGTTCACCCTTTTTGTGGTTTTTTCCAATTTTTACTTTTTTTCTAAAATTTGCCCGGACATCCTCTTTCCTCCAGAGGTCTTATGAGCCGAAAGAATGTTGTGTAATTGGCTTGACTTCTGTGAGAATTCCGAACTCCGGAAAATTAGGCACCAATCCATTTTGGAAAATTGGGCACCAAAATTCTGAAAAATTGGGCACCAAATAATTGGGCACCAATTTAAAAAAATATAAAAAATATTTTCAATTCAAAAAAAATTGGTGAGAACCATTTGAATAATAATAAAAATATTTTTTAAACTGTTCTTTTAGTGATTCGAGTCCAATTTTCTTGAACTTTGCTTAAAAAAGTGTAACAACACGATTGCGCTTTTGGTACAGAGAGGTTCTTTGAGTACCCCTCTGAAGTAAGCCCTCCGGGTGTATTTGAAAATAATACTCCTCCCTCTGATAGTACCCACTTAATAGGTGAAAATTTTAAACATGAATTTTTGGCGAAAATCAAATTTTTGTTAAAAAAAGTGAAATATTTGGCAAAAAGTGAACATTTTAGCAAAAAATTAAGCTATAAAAATGCTAAAAATTCCTACCGAATTTGAAAATTTTAGAAGAAAATTTTTATATTTATTTTTTTAATTGGTGCCCAATTTTCCGCTAGTGCCCAATTATTTGGTGCCCAATTTTCCATTTTTTTTATTTTCTGGTTTGGTGCCCAATTTTACATTGGTGCCCAATTTTCCAGAATTTTGGTGCCCAATTTTCCAAAATGAGTTTGTGCCCAATTTTCCGTCCACCGAGAATTCCACCCAAGAGAATTCCATTTAAATTGCACGGCCATATACTGGCGAATGTTTTTACCATTATTTATTATTTTCTAGAATTTGGATGTGGCGAAGTTTTAAACACACAGCTGCAAAAAAACATCCTGAATCGATTAAAAAATTGCACATTTTGGCTCTAATATCTATTTGTTTTGCCTGCTTGGTTATATTTTATGCCTACAAAACAAGCGATGAATTGGAAAGAACGAACAAATTGGAGTATCTAAGTTCAGTCGTTGAATTAAAGGTAAAATATCGTTGATTTTGATATTTTCTGATTTTTTATAAAAAGGTTTTTATTTATTTTTTTTAGTAATTTTAGTAAGCTAATTTATTTTGTAATTTTGGCACAATCCAAATAAAAGCATTTTTGGCACAATATTAATTTGGTAAACAATAAAAATATATTATATTCTTTTTCCAGCACAAATTTTTTGGCATTTTTTGGCACAATTTTTGGCAAATTCGAAAATTTTGGTAAAATTTCTGAAAAATAAGGTCATTTTTGAACTACCCGCACCCGATTACCACATAATCGACTATTTTTACATTAAAAACGGGATTTTAACATTTCCATGTACTCTATTAACAGGGGGGGGGCAAAATTTTAACAGGGGGGCAAAACCAAAAATTTTAAAAACGGTCAGAAAACCTCTAAAACGACCAGAAATGACTTCAAATGTGCTTAAATTGGTTTTAAACCAATTTTTTAGTGGTTTTAAACCATTTTTTAAAAATTCTAAAATGTCGATGTTTATCCAAAAATGATCAGAAAAGGTTTAAAACCATCATTTTTCATTCTTTTTGTCATTATTTTTGCGATTTGGTGTCTCGAAATGGCATTTTGCATAATTTTTGAGGGTTTTTGGTTAATTTCAAGCCAAAAAATCAAATTTTTCAAAAATTTTAAAAAGGTTCAAAAGTGGTTTAAAACCATTTTTATGGGTTTAAACCACTTTTACGCACATTTTAGGACATTTTAGACCGTTTGCAAGTATAAAAAAAAACTTTTAAAAATTTTTGGTTTTGCCACCCGTTAAAATTTTGCTCCACCCCGTTAATAGACTAGTACCCATTTCCGCTATACTACCGTATACTAGAGTAATCCAAACTTTAACCCCAGAAAAACCGGTTTTTAAACCTAAGTAAAAAACTAATGGCAGATTGAATTTACAATCGACTACGCTCTACACGATGGAAACAAAAAAAATAGCAAAATCGAAAAAAGGCCTAGCCCCCCCTCCCCCAGGAAAAAAATGAAGAAAAACGGGTAAATTTAAAAAATTCGT
>JAQIYK010000483.1:0-14010 GCA_034700465.1 Rotylenchus robustus
TTTTTTGTTACAAACATTTTCGCTTCAAAAGTAAATACGAAAAATGTCACAGACGATGTGAAATGTTTTTATTTTAATCAACTTGAGAGAAGGACGGGATAGGAAAAGGACGGGATAAGATGGGATGCTTACCGTAATGACAACCCATAGAATTTTGTTGATTCAAATTGAAAATATTCGACCATTTTGTTATTTATCTTTATCTTTTATCTGTCTTTTTTACGCATTTTTTACTTTTACAATATCACGAGACATTCGGCTGATTGGGACAAAAACATAGATTGTTTGCTGATTGTTGTGACTAACGGGAAAGGGAAGCAATCAATGCTCCCTTTTGGGTGCTGAGCCAACTGTGGTCCCCCCAATTTTGGTCCACTTTTTGAAAAAACTCAATTTTCAGAGTTTCACAACTGAGAAGTCAGGTTCGACTTCTAATCAAAAAATGATCAGCATAAAAATGGGTAGGTAATGTATGGGCTTGAAAGTTTACAAAAGTATGCAAGTAGGCAAGCTAGGAGGGGGAGGTATCCCCCTCTTCTCAGAAGGGAGGACTTCTCAGTTGTGAAACTCCGAAAATTGAGTTTTTTCAAAAAGGGGACCAAATTTGGTATAGCCTCCCTCCCTTTTCCTTTTTCCCAGCAGAAACCCTTTCCATTCTGCTGGGAAATACTCCCAAGTCTTTCCTTTCTTCTTTTACTCCCAACTTCTCTTTTTCCCGAGATTTGCCATTTTAGAGGAATGGTCATCACCAGCTTCTCCTTCCTATTCTCTTCCCTACGGCTACTGTTCCTTCTCATTACCGTAACCCAATTGGTCCATTGCCTCCCTGTTCCTGAACCGCCCAAGCATTTCCATGTCAATTTGGACATGCCCCCGCGCGACAGATGGATCCCGGTGCTGGACGCGTTCAAGGACAGTGGTGTGATCCCCCGCTTGGCGAACATAATCAGGTATTGGCTTGGTGTTGGGTGTCATTCATCCCTGCCCAACCCCACCTCCTCTCCAGATCCTACGTGCCTAGACACTTCCGCTCCCCACTCAATTGGATCTTTGCCAAATTGATTCGATTCCTCCCCCAGGAATATGCGGAGGAGCTCATAGGTCAGTTCAATAAGGGAATATGGGCTGAGTTTATTGTTAGCTTCCTCTATGTGCTAACAAAGTTCAGGGATTGCTGACCATCTTCGCGACGAAGGAGCAATCGGGCTGGGCGAGCTGGTGCTGCTCAACGTGTTCTACGACCTGTTCGACTTTGGCCACTTTCATCCCTTCCTCGGCGCCCTCTTCGGTCTTAATCTTAACCATTCTTCCTCCATTGCTTCTGCTCTTCCTGCTCCTCTTGGCTGCACCTCCCTTCTCAGTGCTGACCGTGATGGACACATTTTACACGGAAGGAACTTGGACTATCCGTGGACGGAGCTATTGAGTAATGCTACCATTCTGGTGGACTATGTCCGCAACGGAACAGTCCAATTCAGCGCCATCCAGTTTCTGCTCTACAACGGTGTGCTGACCGGACAACGTCCGAATGCTTTTACACTGTCTTTGAACGCGAGGTGTAAGTGAACACGGGCTTCTGAACTGTTTATTAGGTATATTGATATATGCCAAATCGTATCAGATTCCGGAGGTCCTTGGGACAACCTGTTTATGGAACTGCTCACTCGATTTCACCATTCGGTTGCCTACGAATTGCGCAAAGTGCTGGACACTGTCGGAGACTACCCAACCGCTGTTGACACACTGAGCCGAGTGACAATGATCGCCCCGTCGTATATCAGTGTTGGCGGGACAAGAGGAGATGGTGCAATTATCACGAGGTTAGGGGAAAAGCAAACAAAGTTTACCGCGGAATAAATGCTGTTTTTCCATGAAGTATTTATTATGACCTTTGAGGGATCGACTCGGGGCGGTCGATGTGTACGCTTTGGACTATTTGCACCATCGATGGTTTTTGGTGGAGGCCAACGACGACCCATGGAAGGCCAGCACAGATAAGCGAAAGTGGGCAATTGGAGAGGGGAAGAAGGAGAACTGGGGATGGACAATTTGGAGCATAACTTTGAAGGAAATACGCGCAGAAATGGATGCGACAGATTGGCCAGGAACACATCTCGGCGGATGCCATTCGCAAAAGGGTACTTTCCGTTGCGCCAGTTCGGAATAGGTAAGGGATAAAGGAAAGAGGGGAGGGAGGAAAGTGCCTGGGGGGGAAGGAACTTATTGGATGTCCAAATTCAGTCAAACCATCTTCACGACGGTCATGTCAGCCCAGTACCCCGAACTGATCTACAACAACACATTCGTGTGGCGTCAACCGTAATCACATAAAATATTACTGTATATGTTTGTACAACACATTTTCGAATAAATAATGCAATGAGATCAGCATAAGATCAGTATACAGTAGATTGACAGTAGTACTTGTAGTATGTTACCTTTTTGCTACTAATACTCCATTCCCGTACATCCTACTGTACCATCCCCCGGTACATCCTACTGTACCATCCCCCGGCACATCCTACTGTACCATCCCCCATTACATCCTACTGTACCATCCCCCATTACGTCCTACTGTACCATCCCCCGGTACATCTCCGCCATCCGCTCCACCCTCCGTCCCTCCGTCCCCGTCGTCTCTCCCATCTTCGGCTCCTTCGCAATACACAAGTGTCTCTCCACGTTAGACTGGTCAATGGGTTTCCAAATGAACGGAAGTGTTCCGTCGGTACCAATGGCCTTTGAAGTCCCTTCAAATTCAAATTTTGGTATTAAAAACAAAAAAACAAACCATTCTGTTGGCCTTGTGTCGTCAATTGTGCACCGTTCGGATCGCCGTATTTGGCGAAATTGGTCCACAACTTTGTGATCACTGCCATCACCTAATAATTAATATCATTTTTCAAATCTCCGATTTTATAAAATTTTAAAAAATTCCATCAAAGGTATCCAAGGTATCAATTCCTCCAATGGGTTTAAATTTATTTTTTGAATTTTCGCATTTTGCTCGCCACTCATCACCATTCTCCTCCGTTCGTCACCTCCCCCATCCCAAACATGGCATTTGCATTTGTTCCGTTCGTTCCCAGTCAACAATTCGCAAATGACTCACCCGCCGGTCGGTCCCTTCCCCTCCAAACAAATAAATCATTTTTATTTTACTTTTTTTCTCAAATAATCAACTGAATTCATTTTAATTCTGAACTTCTTTTTTCGCCCAAAATGGTGTTTTCGCGCAGTCTGCCCCTCACCTTCTTCGCCAGCCTATGCTTGTCATTTCCATCAACTTTTGCTCAGTTTCCGCAGAATGATCAGCAGCAGGTGATTAGAATACTATTACTCCCCCCTCCCCCCAACCAATTAATTGTCCCCATTCTCTCCCCACAGAATACTATTATGGGTGCCTTTGTGGTTACGTTCATCGTCGCCGGCATTGTCAGTTTGCTGATTCTGTGCGCCGTCATTGGGGGCATCATCTGCTTCATCAAAGCAATGAACCGACGCCATTAAAGCGGACGGGCGGGGAGAGGAAGGAAAAGCCGAAGGACGGAACGAAAGAGGGAAACGACGGAAGCAAAAGGCCAAAAAACATGTTCAACACGCCGTTTTGTCAATTATTTCTATCCAAAAAAGATAAGTAACTTGCCCGAGTCATTCACCACACATAATTAGTCACATTTTCTCGATGGGGCCATTGCCAAAAAGCTAACTCTTGGCATGATACTCTACTTTTTGGAGTCGAATTTAGTGACTAATTGTTACCATATTGATGCTGAACCATTTAGTATACAACGTTAAGACAAAGTCCATACCTTTCTGTCCGCACTGGTTCGTCTCCAAGGCACCATGAACATGTTGATGTCGAAGAGGAAGGACAGTTCACTGGCATGGACGGCCCCTTTGAAGGGCATCATCGGGTTCAGTGCGCGGGTGTTGTCCGGGTTGAAGTGCTCGAAGAGGAAGCGGAACACTGTGCAATCGGAGGCGGGGAGGAGAGACTGCTCGCAAAAGTTGTGCAGGCCAATGTTCATGGCAAAGTCGCTCATAAACTGGGAAACATTTGGCCCGAAAAGGTTTTGGAGTTGAGGGTATACAGTAAGATTCAAACAAAAAATACAACCGTAATAAGGTGATGAATTACTCAAAGGTACTGTGTGCCTAATAAGTGCCTTTTCCCGTCCTTACCATTACGCAAGTGGCGGCGATGGTCTCCTTGGTGGAATGCATTGCCTCGCTGATCCCGTACATGTCATAAACTGCACTGACCAACTTTGCCACACTTTCTTCTTCCCCACTCATCCTTTTGATGAGCTCCGTACAATTTGTTTGAATTTGGCGCTCAAAAATAGCCAACAATTTGGCATTGGCACGTCGTAGTCCAAGAGGTACTGTATTGAGTTAGAGGTACTGTACCTAATTGCCCCAACAAACTTACGGAAGAGCATTCCCTCGTGGGTGCATACCCCCGCGACCACTTTCCTCCCCGCCGGCACCTCCCTTCGGAGTTGCTTCGGCGAGGCTGGCAACAGTTCGCCGTCCACAACGGGTGCCAAGCAAAGGGTGGCGTCCGTGGTGTCGAACAGTGCTCCGATCACGGCCACAGGGTTCACCACTTCAACAACACGCCAATTCAAAACAAACATTCCAAAATTTGGTCCAAAACTCACCAAATTTTCCGGCTGGCAATCTCCGCAGATAGTCCATCATCTTCCGGTTCTCCTCCACGTCTCCATCCTTCGCCTGTTTCTCCATTTTGAATCCCAATTTCTGCGCCCATTTTCGACAATATTGCACAATTTGGTCTTTCGGTGCTAGTGCCCAGGTGCACTCCGCACTACCACCCATCAAAATTGACTGAGAGAACAGATCTGTGGTGAGTTAGAGAAAGAAAGAAAGATACGGTAGTTATTTGAAATGGTAGTTATTTGGAAGATACGGTATTTATGGGGAGATATAATATTTGTTGGAAAGATACGGTAGATATGGGAAAGTTAAAGATAGAACCCTCCTTTATAGTAACCTCTTGAGAGCGGGGAGAGTGCGAGCAGATCGGCGGACGCGGCGCCCGCACTCTGTCCGAATACGGTTATCCGCGCCGGATCTCCGCCAAACGTGGCGATATTGGCCTTGGTCCAGCGCAATGCTGCCAGCTGGTCCCACAGGCCGAAATTGCCAGGACAACACTGGTCCCCAGTGCAGAAGTAGCCGAGCAGTCCGAGCCGGTACTGGATGATCACCACCAGCACCCCATGCTGCACCAACGTCCTATTTCATCCATTCAAAATGAATTTTGCTTCCAATGAATGGGTTTTCTGACCGTGCGACCCGCTTATAGTGGTACTTCACCGCAGAATCGTAGATGTACGCTCCTCCATGGATGTACAACATCACCGGCAACTTGTTGTTCTCCTTGCCCTGCTCCCCGCCCCCGCCGCTGCTCCATCCCGGCCCGACCACGTTCAAATGCAGACAGTCCTCTGAAGTGCCCACCCTGGCATCCACTGCGTCCAAAAGGAAGCCGGCCATCTGGATGGACCGTTGCCGATACCGTTTGGCCATCAAAATCGAAGGAAGCCACGGATCGACTTCAATGGGTTTCTGTTTTTAGCACCAAAATTGAAAATTCAAAAAGATACAAAACAAACAAAACAATACTCGGAAACGGAGTTCCCCGAGAGGCGGCTTTGCGTATGGAATGCCGAGGAACACATTCACTGGTCGGCCATCCGCCAGCGCGTGTCGGAACCCTTCAATGGTGCCCTTGCCAGCCAATTCCACTTGGGGATGCGGCAACAGAATTGGCTTCGTTCTGTTCGGGTTGGAGTTGGACTGGGAGGAGGAGGGATTAGTGGACACGGAACCCATTTTTGGGCGAAAAGGATGAAGGAATAAGGAGAGGTTGAATGAACAGTATTTGGAGAAGAAGAAGTTGAAGAATTGGTGAGTATTTGTGAGGTGAATATTGGATGGGATGGGATGGCAAACTGTCTGTATCCATCGACTTTGGACCAATGTGATGACAGTGAGTGCCAGACGACGACAGCAGGTGATTTGGTGCTGTTTGCTCGACATTATCTTTTTTCTGTCTTCGACATTATCTTTTTCATCTGTCTTTGCCTTTTCTGGTTAGCGAAGGGAAGGAAGGGTCGAAGTCGAACTTGTCAGCAGCATTTTATGGCCAAAACACACACTTTTGTCCGTTCGAAAGGGTGCGTAGGTGTCAAATGAATGGAACGAATAGTTTGGGAGGGAAGGAAAAAATGAAAATTCAGAGGGAAGTGGAAAATTGGAGAGGGAGTGGGAAAAAGTGCATGGGGAAGGGAGCAGGGTGCTGTTGTACTGTGTGGGCAAACTAAAGTGAAAATGGGCGGAAAATTATTAAACGAAATTCAAACATTAAAAAACACCGAAAATTGTACAACGAAAACGAACGGACCGGCAAGTTCACCTCCGATGGGCTAAACACGACCATTAGATAAAATAAATCCGACACATACCATCTGTATATTACTGTAGCTGGATTTCCCAAAATACCCCCTCCCAGACGGAGATTCTGAAAGAAAATGAGGTAGTTTGGAGATGATAAGCATTTCTTCCAATTTTCGTCTCCAATTTAACATTTAACTCCTTTTTCCGTCCCTTCGGTGGTTGACCATGATGATTTGATGATTCATCCACATCGCATAGGTATGTTGACAAGAAGTTGGGAAGAAGAAAGGGTTAGAGCAGAGCAGGTATATGGACGGGGTGGGCGGGGGTTGGGGCTGGGACTGACTGAGGGTGGGCTGGGCTGGGGTAGGGGGATGGGCGGGTGCAGAGGCCACTTTCTCGCCGTTTTCTTTTTCCTCTCCCCGTCGGCCCCTTTTTGTTCGATCTCTCCGTCCCTCCCCCCCCTTTTTTTGTCTCCTTTCCTTCTTCCCCCCTTTACCTTTCTTTTAATCATTTTGGCCAATTTCTCCGTTTTTTTAATTGTCGGCCAATTTTCCCCTAAAATGGTTCTTCCACCAATATTGCTCCTCCTCCCTAGCAAATCAGACAATGTCCTCCTCTTCCCCTCCACCTTCTTCTTTCTCGTCTTCCTCACGCCCTCCGGCAATTCCTTCTCCCTCCCGTCTTTTTTGGGAGGTGGCAGCAACAAGGATTCGGACCAACCTCTGACGTGAGTGACTGAATGTTGGGACATAACTAAAATGGCCATAAAAAGATCCTGATCAAGATGAGACAATAAAAGCCAGTTTGAACATTGAACTTTGCACTGTCACCCTTACTTTTTGCCCTTTCGTCCATCTTTGTCCTCCTTTTCTTCCTTACTTTTTGCCCTTTGGTCCATCTTTGTCCTCCTTTTCTTCCTCCTTCTGAAGGTGCTACAAGGGCATCAAGTATATGATTGGCCAGGAGGAAATTGACGACAATGTGCAGTGCAAGCTGAACGCGCTGGAGAAGGTGGCCCGCATGGACAAGCACTGCTACAAGTTCACCAGCCATAGTGGACCCACCGACTTTGTGAAGCGGGGCTGTTCCGTGGTGATCTGTTCGGTCAGTCAATTTTGGATCAAATTGTCAAATTTTAGAGGTTTTGGGCCAATTTCTTAATTTGCAACTTTGGAGATCGCATCCCTGCTAAGCCTAAACAAAACACTGTTTTAGGGACTGGGCAATGTGTGCACCAAGCTGGAATTTGAGGGAGTGCAGGGCGAGATGTGCTGCTGCTCCGACACGAGTTACTGCAATTCGGCATTGCCCACTACGGTGCTTCCTTCAGTGATGGTTGGTCTACCGTTGTTGCTGTTACTTATTGCGCCGCTCTGTTACCTTTGAATTTTTTGTTTTCCATTTTTGTTGTTACCTTTTATTTTTACAATTTTGCATTTACATTACATTATTTTTACATTACTTGTAATATGCCTATTTTGGTAAAATGAAATGTTGGGTGATTTGTTGGGGTGTGAATTTGGTCCGATTGCCTTACAATTTGCTGCCCAACCCGGGTTTCGACTCTGGTCCTTGGTCCCCATCTTCCGTTACTGTGCCCTCCTCCTCCGCCACTTTTTTGTCCATTTTTGGGCTCACTTTTCCTCCTCCCCATTTTGAGTGGTGTTGATCAGCGTGAAGCTGTACTTCTTGCTGCTGTTGTTGTTCCTTTTTGTCGTTGCCATCGGGCCCAACATTCGGCTGGCTGTGCCAAATCTGAATCAGAAACTGTACTGGCACAAGCCCTTCGGCATTGTGACACCTTGGTGATCAGCAGGTAATGGATGTACTGTACAAACCCGATGCCAACGCAAAGCACCGACAACAGGATCAACAGGCCGAAAGTCCTCGGATCGGGCAGCAGCACCACCAGCACGTCCTTGCACATGCTGAACAACATGGACACCCCATTCTGGACACCAAATACGGTGCCACGTTCCGATTCCGGGATGGACAATTGCATCAACTGAATGATAGCCAGGTCGGCGATCCAAAGACCTAAAGATGAAGATGTTCTGTTGGAGGGGTGGATGGGGTTGGGGTGGAAGATCAACTCAAATGTAACTGACCGAATCGGGCGAGAGTCAATCCCAGGAAGAACACGCTGATCGAAACCAATCTCGGCTCTCCGTTTTGGACATCCCCGTTCATTGTCCCATTCTGTGCTGGCATTAAACTGGCATTCGGATCACCCTCTACGGCAATTTGGGAAGTTGCCAGCCAACTCTGAGAGGGGAACTGGTCAAACAAGTAGTTAAGGTACATTCATTTTTGGGGGTTTGGACAAACGGAAGATCCACGGGGAAGGGTGGCTGGGGTTGGGGTGGTACGTACTTTGCCAAATATGTCCCCCCCCCCCCCCACTGTCATTCTCCACCCACCGTCAGAGTCCATTGTTTGGCGTATCCAAAGGGATCGAAGGGACTGCCGGGCAACCAGATGGACAGCACGCAAAGCCACAGGCAAATGTGCTGGAGCTGAACAGGACAGGTGCATGTCTAACTTGCTGTACTCCTCCAAAAAATATGTTTAATCACTCACTGTCAACCCAATCAGTCCAGTCCTCGCCAATCCAAAGGCCCGTTCGGCTGGCGCAAAGCTGACCGCGCCCAACAGTCCGAGCACTGAGCTCACACTCCGACACACGCCAATGACATCTTCAGACAGTCCCTGGGATCGGCCAAAACTAACCGCGAACCCGTCAAAACCCAGCACGGTTAAGTAGAGCAGGGCAAGTCCGAAGGCTGCCGGAAATACCAATTGGCGGTAATAGATGCGGATTTGGCCGATCAGCGTGAAACGATGCTTTTTGGCTTCATCTGGGCATTTGTCCTTGCAATCGGTAACCAGTTCCAAGTCGGCAGGTAGGCCAGCAGGTTGTTCTTCGTCCCTTCGGTGTTCTGCAACACCACCGCCTTTCGGTTCGCCATGTTGTTCCTCTTCCTCTCTCTGTGCCAATTCTCCTACCGCCGCGTACACTCGCGAAAGCAAAAAGTGAATTGAGATTAGCGAGAAGACAGTCCACGCAATGATCACGACGCTAAGGGTCAAATGACCGAAGCGGGAGAGAAGGAAGCCGGTGAGTAGGGGACCGAGTACGGAGGCGAACTGGTCGATAATGACCAGGGCGGAGTTGCACCTGAACAATCGGGCTCAAGGGATGAGAGGAAGGGGAAGTTGAAGCAGTACTTGGATAAGGAGGGTGTGTTCTTTTGGTTGGCCAACACCACCACCCAATCTTTGCTGAACACCAGTCTCTGCCCGTCCGATGCACACTTTGTGGCGGAACTGAGCACAATGGACAGACAGATGGACAGTACAAAGATCACTTGGAGCAAGGTCCTTAATCAGTCCAGTCCATCAAGTTCAACTTGTACTTTTCTGTTTATTTCACCCGTCCTCTCCATCCAATGTTCTTCGATGCAGGATGATGGCGATGCCAAGCAGTGCGGCGGATGCTGCCAGAACCATGTTATTAGCCACTAACACGGTCAGTGCACCTCGGAGCCGATTGTGCCGGTCCAGCCAGTTGCCTACCCACGTGCTCATTATCATCGACGCAAAACTCTCCATAAACTGATCAGCACCCACTAGGCGCATGCCGCCGAGCAGTTCAAAAAAGAACGCATTCACAAAGGTCCAGCTCCGATCACTCTGACAATGAGAGTGGGATAGTCAATCGGTGAAGAGATCAGAATAGGAGGGGACAATAATTGTATACCAGACAAAACAGGGCGAAAGCGGAGTAGAACTGGAGAAGAGCCAACGGAGGGAACCTGGAAGTAGGGAGAGGGAGGGATGGGAGGATGATGTGAGTGGAGAAGAGGTACTGGCCGAAGTCACGGATCGGCCCTCAAAGCCAAAGGGACCAGCTCGGCGAGGGGGCCAGGGGACCGCGGGGGATCAGGCAACTGCTGTCTGATAGCGCGGGAATGACCATCCGCGTTTTTGTGATCGGATTCATCCGACCAAATTTCTCTAACACCCTCCCTATGTTATTTCCTTTCCTCACAAATTTGTGTTCTCTCCCCTCTCTTCCAATTCTCCTTTGGACTATTTTGTGCCTTTTGCTTTACTCAAAAGTTCTATGGGAAATTTTATGTGTAAAAATTCGCATATTTACACCTCATTTTTGCCTATGTTTGCTCCGCATTCTCAGTCTTTGACTTTTTCCCCAACATCGAAATTGTGCAATTTCCCATCGCAAAATGAATATTTTCTGAATATTTCTTGCTCATCAAAAATGTGTTTTTGCAATTTAAGCGCAAACTTTGAAGCTCCTATTCGGCCCGGGACGGTTCCGTACAACGGGCGGGGGTTGGTCATCTTCGTGGGGTGGCGGAGGATTTGTTGGGCAAAAAGCAGCCAAGTTGGTGGATGATCATATACACACAAACAAATACGATGACCAACAGACAATGTTCAAAAACTAAAAAATATATTAAAAAACGAATGTATATTTATGGAAAAATAAAGTGGATGAGAGAGGGACAGATAGAAATGGAAAGGATCGGTGACATTGGGAGAAAAAGTGGAAGATAGTGCTGGGAGGGAGGAGGGGGGAAGATGGAGGACCAAATTTGAGGATGGACGGACGGACGGAAAACGAAGGAAAATGGAGCTTATCAATTTGTTGTTGTCAAAAAGGGCGGCGGAAGAGAGGTGAAAAAGTGGGGGAGAGGGGAGAGAAGGGGAGGGAGAAAGGCGAAGAGTGTTTTTGAATTGGTGGGAATTTATTAAAAATAAAACAAAAAGGACAAATAAACAAAGTTCAAGCCAGAAGTACGGATACGATCAGCAGGTTGTCGGATACTGTATCTCCCTCTCCCTCCTCCGCCTCTCCCTCTCTGTCCATCTCTCCCTCCTCCGCCTCCGCTTTCCTCGTCTCTTTGTCTGCTTCTTCCTCTCCCACTAACTCACTGTACATACCGTACTCCCTGCTGATTTGGTCATCTACACCCTCCTCCCTGTACTCCTCCTGCTTCTCTTCCTCTCCTTTTTCCTCCTTTTCTTCCTCCCTCTTTTCTTCCTTCCACTCCTCCTCTTCCTCCTTTTCTTCCTCCCTCTTCTCTTCCTTCCACTCCTCCTCTTCCTCCTTCTCTTCCTCTCTCTTCTCTTCCTTCCACTCCTCCTCTTCCTCCTTCTCTTCCTCCCTCTTCTCTTCCTTCCACTCTTCCTCTTCCTCCTTCTCTTCCTCCCCATTCTCTTCCTTTCCTCCACTTTCTTTCTCTTCTCTCCATTCCTCTTCCTTCTCTTTCTCCCTCTTCTCTTCCTTCCACTCTTCCTCTTCCTCCTCCAATCTCTTCCGTTCCCTCTCCTTCTCCTCTTTTTCTCCATCCCTTCTTCCTTCTTTCCTCTTCTTCCGATATTCTTCTTCATAATTCGCCATTCTCCTCCTCCTCCTCCTCTTCTCCTTCTTTTTTGCTGCTGTTGTTCCGGTGGATTCCAATTGTAGGTGATCAACAGCAGGGTTTAAGAGAACAGGCAAATGAGTTGTTGAACTGCTCGAACTTGATGGATTAGTTTTAGGAAAGGAAGTGATTAAAGGCTCATCAAGATAATATGTTATCAGCCGGAGTGTTGTCGAAAAGTGGCAAACTTGGAACGGTAAAAGAAGTGCTAATAAACTTGTTGAGAGAGCAAAAGTCATTGCGGGGGGGGGGAAGATGGGAGAAAGGGAGGGATTCAAGTTGAAGTTGATGAGCTAGTTATTATATGGATATGGTTGGTATAGATGAAGGGACAAGGAAAATGAGTGAATTATTTTGGTCAAAAGATACATTTTGGGGGACAGCTGAACAAACCAAAAAACAACCAAACAAATAAACAGACGATGTTGGGTTATTAGACAACATCGTCTGTTGAGGAGGGTGGTAGTGGTGGAGGAGGACAACATAAAAAGAGGAGGAGGAAAAGGTGAGGGGGGGGGGGAAGGACAGTTTATCAGAGAAAGAAGCGGAAGGAGAGAAGAGAGGGGGAGAGGAGGAGGAAGATAAACCCAAACCAGCTGAATATGGTGGTGATCCGGACTGACTGAACCAACCCGGCCGGCGGGTCGTCAGTTCAGTCCCCCATCCCATCCTTTCTATTTTTCTGTTCCGTTTTCGTCCCACAAATCCCCTTCTACTGTTTCCCCCCTCCCCCTCTTTCCCCGCCATTGTCTTTACCTTATTTTTGTCCCATAAATATGTCCGTCCTTTTTGCCTTTTCCCCATTTCCGCTTTGTCCCCCCCATTCCTTCCTTCCATTCATTCCCAATCTGTGCGTGCATCCCTTCATCTCCTCCTTCCTGTTTCAGTGAGTGTACTGCTCCTCCTCCTCCTCCTTCCTCCTTCCTCTCCTCCTCCTCCCCCAATGGTGTTGGTGTTGTGGTGTTCCGTTCCGTCCCGATATTTTGCCATTCGCCGCCATTCTCGGATGTTCCTTCGCCCAATGTGTGACCCGACCCGACTCGTCCGTCCTTTCTCTTCCCCTTCCTTTTCGGCTCGAATTTCAACCCGATGTTGTTCACCTCACCTCGTGCCCTCCCAAGTCCGACTTTTGACTCCACTCGAATGCCCTCCGCCAATCGTCCTTGCATTCTTCCATCCCACCCCCTCCTCCTACCTCTCCCCCCCCCCTCTCCCTGAAATTCGCCATCCCTTTCATCTGGCCAATTAATGCCACCGCCTCCTCCTCATCACCAACTCGTCCATTCACCCAGCTGTTGCCACCCTGCCAAATTGACTGTTAAATGAATGAGTGAGTGGAGTGGGTACTCCCCCCCCCAAACCCAATTTGCACTCATCACACTATTAAATGTCCCCTCCTTCCCCCCTCTTTCCCTCCCCTTTCCCGTCATCGTTTTTTGTTTTGTTTTGTCCGCCGACCCAAACTTTACGACCACCGTCCTTCCCCTCCCCCTCGTCCACCACCATTTTCGGTTCTCTGCTCCAACTTCTTTCTCTTCCACCGACCGATGAGTTTAATTTCCGCGTCAGGCTGGATGCATAGGATACCCTCTCTCCTCTCTCCTTCCCCATCCTCTCCCCTCTTTCGGGGTTGTGGCCAACTGCCCTTTCGGTTTTTTCTTCTCTTCCTGTCCATCCTCCAACTTCTCTTCTCTTGGCCTATCCACCCCCCATCCCACCTCATCATATTGCCCTCCTCCCGCACTCATCCCTTCCTTCCTCATCATTCCACTTGTTCATCTCCAATTTCCAAAGTTCAACAACATCATCTTCCTCTTCCCCTTCCCCTCCCCTCTCCTTCCTCTTTCCTATCCATTCATCCTCATCCATCCTTTATCCATCCATCCATCCTATTTATCTTTTTTCCCTTCCAAAATGCCTTCCCTGCTCCCCCCTCCTCTCCTCCTATCGAATCTCTGCCTTTTCTATCCATCCACCAATCCATCAATGCTCCTTACCCAAACTTTTTGGCCAAGTTGGTTGTTTGTGAAAGGGCGGGGGAAGGGAAGGGAAAAAAGAAGGGAAGGGAAAAAAGAAGGGAAGGGATCAAATTCGAAGGGAAAGAAAGGCATTAATCGGCGGATAGGCC
>JAQIYK010000484.1:0-14010 GCA_034700465.1 Rotylenchus robustus
TAGATTAGTTGAGCAACATGTTGTGCAAAAAGGCGGTTCAAAACGATTTGCTGTTTTTGCTCAACATATTTCATTCTTTGCAATCCCGGGCAGCACCTTTCACCCAACTCGAACTTCCTTCCCTCCCCACTCCCCAAGTTCCTCCAAATGGGCATTCTGACGATGGTTCTGTTCTATGGCGGTCACCTTGTCATCCAGGGAAGGGTTTGTCCACCACCAGTTCGGCCAGTTGTCCAATCCCTGTCCGCCCCGTTCAGATCAGTTCGGGACTGCTCGTCTCCTTCATGCTCTACCAGTTTCAGCTGGGCGAAAACCTCAGGGTCAGTGTTTTTTTGATGAGAACACTTTGACAAATTGTTGCTGAAAAGGAGTTGGGCGAGGTGTGGAACGGACTGATGCAGGCGGTGGGCTCGTCGCGCAAAGTGTTCGAACTGATCGATCGCCAGCCGGAGGTGCACAACGACGGACGCATCGCGCCGGACGGACGCAACGCCAAGATGGAGGGGCGCATCGAGTTTCGCAATGTGCGCTTCCGCTACCCAACCCGACCCAATGTGGTGGTGCTCAACGTGAGTTCAGTTCGCCACCATCAATCCCATCTCATCTATGAATTTTAGGATCTTTCGTTCACAGTGGAACCTGGCCAAGTGGTCGCCCTGGTAGGGCCCAGCGGAGGCGGCAAAAGCTCCTGCATTGGTCTGCTGGAGCATTTCTATGAGCCCGATTCGGGCGAGGTTCTTCTAGACGGGATCCCCGTCCGTGACTACGACCACAAGTTTCTGCACACAAAGGCATTTTGTTGATGAATCCCTTGATTGCCTACTCATTGTGTTCAAGTTCAGGTCGCTCTGGTAGGCCAGGAGCCGGTGCTGTATGCCCGGTCGGTGCAAGAGAACATCGGATACGGACATGAGGACGCGACGGCGGAGGCAGTGCAAAGGTCGGCGAAACACGCCAACGCGCACGGATTCATCATGGACACGCAGCAGGGATACGACACGGACGTGGGCGAGAAGGGCAGCCAGATGTCGGGTGAGATTAGGGGGGAGGGAGGGAATTGGAGGAGGGGGGACAGTTTGAATGTTTGCGAAAAAGGGGGACAGAAGCAGCGGATCGCCATCGCGCGGGCATTGGTTCGCGAGCCGGTTGTGCTGTTGCTGGACGAAGCAACGTCGGCGCTCGACTCCGAGTCGGAACACCTCGTTCAGGAGGCCATCCAGAAGAACCTCAAGGGTCAGGACCCCCCCTTGTGGTTGGTCAACCAATTGTTCGCATTGTTCAGGGCGTACGGTGCTGTTGATTGCGCACCGACTGAGTACGGTGGAGAGTGCGGACAAAATAGTGGTGATCAGCGCGGGAAGGGTGGTGCAGCAGGGGGAGCACAGGGAGCTGATCGGACAGGAGGGACTGTACAAACAGCTGGTGCAAAGACAGATGCTCGGTAGGTCATGGGGAGGTTTCTCGGTAGGTCATGGGGAGGCGGAAAATCGGACCAGATCGGACAAAAAGGATCAGTTAAGCCCCGAACTGGTCGGATTTGGTGATGAAGGGACACTCAGAACCAGATAGTGGTTGATCTGCTTCTGATCCCATTCCGACCCCGTTTGACAGGCGCCGAGGTGAGCGACGACTTCCCGGCACGGCCCGTGCCAATGCCCCCGGCGGGCCGTCAGCGACGGGGTTCCCGGGCCCGCTCCAAGTCCAAGGCCATCCGCTCCAACTCGCCCAGCCAGCAGAGCACCACCGCGCAGAGTTTCCTCGGCTCCAGCCTGGCCAGTTCGTATCTCTAGAAGGCAGCCGACAAATCCATCCATCAATCGATCGTCATGGTTTTGCCTTTTCTGTTCCTGTTTATCTCCTTGCACATGTTTTTGAGTTGCGACACAACAGCCCACCACCACCATCCCCTCACTTCCACAACAGCTGTTATAAATATTTATTTTGTTCTCCAAACACAATGAAGAAAGAATCGAGAGTCTGGTCGATCGATGGGTTGGAGGAGGACTATTTCGCTCTGCTTTTCTTCAATGCTTCCCATCTGTTCTGTTCCCCATCCTCCTCTCCCCTCCACCTGCTGAGCTGTCCCATCCCCACCCCTATCTCCTCCCATCCCTCCCACTCAAGTTTCCTCTCCCTTTTGTCCCCTTTTTGTTTTTTGTCCCTCCGTTGGGGTGTCCCCTCTTTGCCACTTCCCCACCTTCCCCTCCACCCCACTCATTCTCCCCCTTTACTTACCTACCTTTCTCCCTATCTCCTCCTCCTCCACATCCCGCCCTGCCGATGTTTCCCTACGAGGTGTTCCTGGACACGTTCGCCTTCCTCCGTCGTTCCGACCTCCTCTCCCTCCAACTCGCCAACCGTCGCCTTCTTCGCCTCGTCTCCGACAATGCGTCCCTGTGGCCCCTGCACCGGTGCTACCGGCTCACCTTCCTCGAGGTCGGCTCGGGTCTTCCCCATTCCACCCGGGACCCCCTCCAGTTCCAGTACTTCGCCCTGAACACCCTCTGCCGTGCCTCCAACCTCACTGATCACCCTGTCTATTTGCCGGCATGTTCCTTCCTTACCTTTCCCCTAACAATTTTCCGTTTTCAGACCAAACTCTCCGCTCGGCTTCCATCTCTTCAACAGCAGTTGCCCTCCTCCCCTGCCGATGATCCCATCCCGTTATTTCTGGACCAATCCGAGCCCACCTTTCTGCTGTTCGAGTTCCCCTCTGGTCGCAAGTTCTTCGTCCAACTCGACCCCTTTCTCACTGCCCAAAATGTGGCCAAACTGCTCTTCTGGCTGGACCAAGTGGCCAATGTGTTCTTTGAGGAGGAAATCCGCGGAATGGGCAAATTTGGGCCGAGACTGTTGGAATGGCTCCGTGTCAACCAACTTGGACATATTTTGCGTTTCAATTGCAAAACATTTGGTTGTTATGAATACGAACCATTTGATCACGTGAGGGATGGTGTCCGGACCACTCCATCTTTTTTCTTTTCTTTCTTTAGTTGGATGTCCAATTCGCGTTGGGCCATCTTCGGGTCGGACTTTTGGACAAGGCCAACGGGACCATTTTCTCCACCGAACTGCTCCAACTCCTGTACAATGGAGCAGCTAGTGTGAAGTGCTTCAGCACACGATGGGTGATGAACTGCGGCACCGAGTTCACTGACGACCTTATCCAAGTGGGAAAAAGTGCAGCTGAAGGGGGGGTGGGATTATCCGATCCACACTGATGAAATCCAACCCAAAAGTCGGGAGTTCAAAGGCCATGTCCAAACTCCGTTTTTCAATCATCACGCGGCTAACAGCCCGGACCCGGACAAGATGGTCCCGTCCATCCGCTTCACTCCGTCCTTCCATCGCCAAAGGGAGTTGCCCATTCCCTCGCGCAGTCTGATCCCTTGTACGAATGTTGCACTGATCCGACGGGAGACGGGCGACTGGCGTTTTGAGGAATGGGAGGTGGGCAATGTGCACAAGCAGCACGTCAAGTTCAAGGTGTGCATGTACATCTACAGTGAGGCGGAGACGGGCGAGGAGGCGATCAGCCAGTTCAGCATGGACAGAATTTGGTGATGATGAGTGAAATCAAGATCACATTATCATCGTGTTGTTGTTGATGATGGTGTTGGTTTTGCTATTTGTCTATTTAGTTACTGTGATGTTGATTGGTCTAAATACCGTATTTCCTCTAAAAAGTCCCCCTGGGAAGATATTATTCAACCCCCCTCCGAGAGGGGGGAGTTTTTAGAGGGGGGAGATTCTAGAGGGGGACTTTTTAGAGGAAATACGGTATGCTGTTCCATTTTCTGTTTTTGTTGGAACCAAAGGGGCTTTTTCCCCTCCCGAAAGTCACAAGACCAAGAAGGGTCAAGCCCCCCCCCCTACTCGATCCTTGCACAATTCCTTCTTTTTTGTGTTGGTCCACCTTTCTTCCTCTTTCCCTCTCACTCTCCGTGATCCGCAAAAACAAGACAAAGCAGTAAACAATTGTGCTCTCCTCCCCCTTTCCCCGTTGTTTTTCCACACTTTTGCCCCCCCCCCATCCGTTAGCTTATCCAATCTTCCCCACTCATCAGTCAACCAACCAATAATCCAATCTTTTGATCCATCCAAAATGCAACCAGCACTTCGTTCCCATGTTCTCCTCCCCCTCCTCCTGCTGTTCCTGATCCTTCTCAATCTTCTGTTCCCAGCCAGCACTTTCCGCCTGCAGGGCGTCGGCGTGAAGGGCACTCTGTTGTGTAACGGTGCCTACTCCGTGCACACCAACTTGGCAATTTTCGACGTGGACCGAAACCCGGGGGATGAGGACGACTTGCTGGACAAAGGTGGGGTGGTGGGGGGAGATAATTAGTCCTTCTTATGTTTCTTGATCCATATTGATCTCGTCCTCGTATATTTTTGATTTTTCATCATTGCCAGGATATACGGACCGCAAGGGTCGCTTTGTGTTGGAAGGCACAACGCGCGAGTTGACCAACATTGAGCCCGAACTGCGGATCATCCACGACTGCGCGGATGGCATCAAGGTCGGTGGAGGTGGTGGAGGAGATGGAGACGGTGTCGGGATTGGCGCGGTGTACTGGACCGAGGTGTGCCTTTCCTTTCCCGGGTTGCACAACAACAACAACAACAAATCCCTTCTATTCTTGTACAACCTTTTAACATGTCAAAAACATGTCAGTATAACCCATTCCCGCAACATGTTGCCCAACATGCAATGTTGCCGGTACTGCCTAGAGTTTGTATTCTGATGAGCAACTTTTCCTATTCTTGCAACCCGGGGCTTCTCTCTTGCCTTCCTCGGCGGGTCCATCTTCAACATTTCTTCCCCACATCCCTTTCTCATTCAGCCCTGCCACCGCCTTTTGGTGCTGAAGATCCCCGCGGAGTTTGTGCATGGCGGAAAAGTGCAAAAATGGTTTGACATTGGCGCGGTTGAACTTGCGGAGAAGCGGACGGACGAGCGCAGGACGTGTCAGAACGGATTCTAAACGGGAAGAGAGGAAGGGAAGCAGTGTTTGCAGTGATCCGAAAAATAGTGATCCGAAGTGATCTGATCCTGATCCGATCTGATCCGAGATTTTGGATCAGATCAGATTATTTTTTGTGATCCCGATTTCGGATCAGATGATCAGATCATTTTCCCAAAATCCGGATCACTGCAAACACTGAAGGGAAGGAGTTGTGGAAGAAGTTGGGGGGAGGGGGGAAGGGAAAAGTGGAAAAGTTGCGCACAACAAGTGTTGGATATATATGTTGAGCAACCATAAGTACTAGTATATATTCTTAAGAACACGCACAACATATGTTGCGCACAACTTTCCTATTTTATTTTTGGTTTTTTGCTTGTAGTTTTGTTCATCCATTTTGTGCCTACCGTATTTCCTCTTTTTTCGATGGGCTCTCTGCTCTAAATGTGCCCCTCCCTCTAAATCTCCCCCCTCCGGAGATATCGAAAAATAATTTAAAAAAAATTTGCACAAAAGGTGAAATACGAAAAAATGGATTAAATTTAACACTAACTTAAAGTATAACCATATTTTTTGCAGATTAGATCATTATTTCGGTAAAATTAAGGAGAAAATTAACAAATTTTAAAAGAAAATTGCACATTTTAATTAAAAATCGCCAATTTTCCCCAAAAAATTTCCACTGAAAAATTCTACCCCTTCCTCTAAATTAGCCCCCTCTCCGGGGTGTATTGAAAAATTTAACCCCCGGGGGCTAAATTAGAGGAAATACGGTAGTATTCTGCATTCTTCACGACCACAACAACCACTTGCCAATTTATTATTTATTGTTCCTGCCAAACTTATGCTTTGGTCTCTTTGCTTTGTCGCTATTTCTATTCTTTCTTTTCATTTATTTTTTCATTTTTCGGGAAAAATATATTTTTTAAATTTATAAAGGAAGAGAAAAGTGGGAAAAAGATAGGATAAAAGTTGGGGGAGGGAAGGGAAAAAGATAGGATAAAAGTTGGGGGAGGGGAGGGAATGGGTGTTGCGAAGAAACCCTTTGGAGAGAGAGACAAGGGCAGATAGGGCGGGGGAGGGAAGCCTTTTGGCCCACCCAACTTCTTTCTTTCCCTTTCCCCTTTTTGTTTACCTTTTTCTCCTCCTTTCCCCTCCTTTTCCTCCCACCAACTTTTTCTTTCCTCCTTTTCCCTTCCCTTTCCCACCGTTTGTTTCCATTAGCAACAAACCTTGTGGGGATGGGGACGAACATTGTGATGGCAATGAGATCACTACCAAAAAATGGTGTTTTTTTTGATGAGAGAGTGGGAAGTAGAAAGCTACAAAGATGGGTGGGGGAGGGGGAGGGGAGGAGGAATGGGGAACAGGGGGTGGAGAGGGGAGATGCAGAGGAGGGAGGAGGGTAGAGAACCAGGGGAGGGATGGGAGAGGAAAAAGGGTGGGGGAAGGGAAAATTGTACCTTAACTTATGTCAGGGCTGTACTCTGATGCCCCTGCACCCAACCATGTTGTCCACCCACCCCCTCTCCCCACTAGAGCCCAGCAATGAGGTTCGACCGAGATTTCGAGACGAGAATCTCGAAAAAATCTCGATAAATCGCCGGGCTCTACTCCCCGCCCTCTCTCCCCGCCCCCTCTCCCCACCCCTTCTCCCCGCCCTTTCTCCCCGCCTCCCCTCTATCCTACACCAATTCCATTTGCACAACTTCGAAGTGTTTGTTGGTACACAGACTAACAAAGGATAACTAACATAGGTCATACCATAGATAACTACTTTATTATCCGCTGTTTACTCTGACCAATTTGTTCTAACCGTTCTATTTCTTCTCAATCAAAAATTTAAACTTTACTTTTGAGACAAAAAAAAGGCTGAGGAAAACATCAAAAAACAATATTTCGGGAAATTTTGGAACGACAAAAAACGCCAACAAAAAGAGGCGGGTCCGCCTGCTCTCTCTCTCTTTTACTTCCCTACATCCAAATTTGCATATATTCCCCACCCCCAAAAACCAAAAGTCACTTGTCATTTGTGATCTATCCCTTCCCTACCCTTACCCTCCCGATCGATGTATGTACATCATCCCCTCCGCGAGAATGGCGGCGCAATCGGATTGTCGTGTCCCTCCGCTTCTCCTCCCCTCCCCGCCCCTCCTCCGCCACCGATCATCCAATTTGATCCCCTTCCTTCTCCAACTATTGTGCATACTTATTGTTTGCAGCTGTATACATAAGAGGGTTATGTGGGGAAAGTGGAGGGTGCAAAATAGGAGGAGAAGGGAGGAGGGGAAGGAGGTGGAGGGGAAGGAATAGGTATGTATAGGCGAAATCGATGTATCGGATGGATACATAGGTAGTTGTAGAGAGATGGATGGTGGGCATGGGATGTGCTGAACGGACTGAAGTGCACCCACTCCCCCCCCCCTTCCCCCTCCCTCACCTTCCGTGCATACCTATGACATAGATGTGAAAGATCGGGGATCAATCACAGGCCCAGAGAGGATCAACGGACCAATTGGCCCAATAAAATGAGAACACTTTCCCCACTAAAAGTCAGTATTGCCCCAAGAGGAAGGGTTAAGGCAGCCGACTTACCCCCCAATAATGTTTTCCAATTGAATTGTGATTAGATATTAGATCTAATAATAAATGGTGGCAACAGACTCCCTGGACCGAATCTCGGCATAATCACCTACAATAAGTTCTTCTTCCTGCTTTTTTCCCCTTTCTCCAACCCAAAAGGTTCACTGCCCAATTGCTTTGCTCTGAACTGCCCGTTCCCTTTTTTAAGATGCCTATTTTTGCCTATTTTAATTTTTTTTATTTGATTTCAGAGGCGAAAAATGCGATTTTAGGCTAAAAATGCAGTTTTTGGGGCATTTTGGGCATATATTTTAGCATATTTTGGCATTTTTAAGGCATATTTTCGTGCCTATTTCGGGTTTTTGGTCATATTTTAGGCGCCTATTTTGCCATTTTTATACTATCCGCGCCTTAGTCATACATAAACAACATCCTCCCTCTCCCTCATCTTCATCCTCCCCGTCCCATGCCCAATCAACTCTATTGGTCATCTCCCCCTCCCCCACTTCCCCTCTCCATCCCATCCCTCTCCCCCATCTTCATCTCTCCCCTCCCCTCTTCCCCATCTCCATCCCATCCCCTTCTATTCTCTCCCCCCCCCCCACTTTCTTTTACCACCATCGATAACAACAACCCCAATTCCCTGCTTCCCACCCCCCAATTTCCTCCATCTATCGCTCTATCTTATGCATTTTACTGCCGCCGTCCGTGTTTTTCCCACCCTATTGTGACTTTTACGATTTTGGCGACAATATCTTCTCCCTCCCCTTCCATTCCCTCCCCTTTCTCCGCTTTTTCTCTGCCTTGTAAAATAACGGTTTATTTGGCGTCCAATAATCGTGAAAATGATCATTCAAATTTTTATTCGATTTCATTGGACGCCAGAAAAATCGCTATTTTAGTTCATCCGACGATGATCCGTCGGCAGAAAAACGGACTGATTCATCGGTATAGGAAAGAATTGTAGTGGATGTAATGGGGAGAGGCAGGCAGAGACGGAGAAAGTCGGAGGAGGGGAAGGAGGGGTGGGGTGGGGAAAGAAGGGGGAAGAAGGGGACACATCGATCGATTTCTGGGCCCAGAGTTCCTTCTGTCATCAGTGCATACTTTTGACTTTTGAGAGGTCGAGAGACATATGAGTGGGAGAGAAAGGGAAGGGGAGAGACTGTGTCAACCGGACGAGTTGGATCAAAGGTCAAAGTTAGTTTTTGGAATGAAAGGGGAGAGAGAAAAAAGGAGGGGAGGGGAAGAACATGTCCGGTCATGCCTTTCTTCCCTCCCTCCCTCTTCCGCCCCCCCCCCCCCCCCCACTCGCCCTTCCCCTTCCATGACAACCCCACTTCCTCCTCCTCCTTCCCTCCCCCTCCTTCCTCCATTCATCTGCTTCCGTTTCAATTAATTTGTTCAGAATAAATTATTATTATTATTATTATTTGTTTTTTATATTGAAAACATCATGGTGGATCATCATCTTCATCATCACGTTCATCTGTCTCTCGTCTTCTGCTGGCTCTGATCCACTCTCCTCCTTCGCTCGAAATGCATTCCTTCGAAGTGCCATCCCGCTACCGTGTCCATGCCGGAACAGTCTCATCCAACATCCACACCACAGTGTCGGTGTTCCCCGTCGTCGAGACGGACAATGACAACGAGGCGAGCAGCGCGACGACGGCAAGCGCAACCCCAGTGCCTGTTCATCAATGCCAGCAGCGGAGATCATCACCGGCAATGAAGAGGTGGGAATGGGGAAGAGGAAGGGAAGAACTGGGTGGCATTAAGTAGATAGCAGCGTTTTTCTGTTCCAGCTTTTTCCGATCTGTTCTGTTCCTGTTCCAAAATTAAGAATTGGAACTGGAACAGAACAGGAACAGAACTGGAATAGAACAGATTACCGAGGAACAGAAAAACGCTGGTAGGTAGTAGGATCAGAGGGAGATAAGTTGGTGCCCGATCACTTCTGCTAGTTTCAGCCCGTCCACCAGGTGGAAGAACAACAGCGGAACATTGCCACAAAGCAGCAACTTCATTGTTATCCCTCCACCCCAACACATGGTACATCGCCGGAGAGAACAGCAACGAGGAGAAGAGAGTGGGACGGGAAGAGGGGGAGCAGTACAGCAACAGCAGCAGAAGAGGCACTCGGCGGGAGAGTCGGGCGGGAAAGAGACGGGCGAGGGAGTGGTGGTGACGGTGCAGCAGAAACTGTTCGAGAACTACCACACGGTGGCATACTCGCTGGTCATCGTGACGGTTGGTGGGGACCAGAGGGGGCTATGGGAGGCTGAAGCCTCTCCCCCCCCGAAATGCTAAAAATTAAAATTTTAATAGGGTCCTCCCCCTTTTGTTTTCAAATTCGTGAAAATTTTCCGCCGCGGCGCCTGTCGACATCGCGAAACTATGGTTTTTTCATTAGGAATTTTCTTTTTGTAAAATCAGTGAAATTTTTCGCGCGGCGCCTTTTAGCCGCGAAACTATAAAAATTAAACTCACAAGCTAAAAATACACCCCTGAAAATCTATTTTTCGGTGCAGTACAAAAATGCACTACTAAAAATCGAATTTTCGGCGCGATCAAAAAAGGTCGCCAAAGAATTTGGCTGGCCGTTCAGCCCCCTCCGAAAAATTTTTCTGGCGACGCCCCTGCCGGGGACGGACTATGTTTTAACAACAAACTAAACAATTGGACTCTGTGATGTGTCCAATGGGGTTCCCCTGGCCCCTGGCACATCCTTGTCATGTTGTGCTGTTGTTCAGTACTTTTTGGCCTTCTGCGAATATTTGTACTTGCGCCTGATCAGCCTGATCTTCCCTGAGCCCCTGCACTATCTGCGCCACTGTGACAAGTACCACCAGGTGGAGATCATCCGCACCGAGCTGCACTTCGCCTCGGGCTGTGCCGTGTTCCTGGTGATGAGTGTCTTCCAACTGGTTTGCTTCTTCCTGCTCACCGTCTCCACCAAGTACATGGAGATCAAGCGTACCTATTGCCACGTGATCAGCATTGAACAGCGTCTCCACCACGAGCTGGTATTCGCCGTCAAGCGGACCATGTTCGCCACGCTGTACCCCACCTTCGGTGAGTGTTCTTTTCCCTCCCAAACCGTTCCTCCCTCTCTTCTCCTTACAGCCATCTACCTCATGTGTTCCGCCGTCATCATGTGCTCCATCTTCTACATGGTCGGACTTCGTGATCCTGTTAAGGTTAGTGTCATCTTATTTTTGCCACATCCATCACATCAATCCATCCATTCATCCCTCATCAGCATGTCGGCTCCCGCGTCATCGTGTACGTGTTCGACTTCTTTGTGCTGTTCTACCTGCTCGCCTTTCCCGCCCTCTGCGTTCTGTTCCACCCCGACATCGATTGTCGTGCCCGATTGTCCCGCCTCTGTTGCGGACGGCGCCACCGAATGAATAATCAGAATCAGCGCCATCGTCGGCGGGAGGGATTTAATGGAAGTGGCGGGTGAGTTATAGCGTAGGAGAACAGCACAAAGTGAACAGTGTTTTCCCGTTTAGCAAATCGTTGGGGACCACTACAGATGCTTCAGTGGCCGTGGCAAGGACAACACCGGCAATTGGAGCAACAAGTGTAGGGCGGCAACAGGAGAGTGCCGGGATTGGGGGGAGAGCAGGAACAACAACAGCAACAAGGTCAGCAGGCGGTACTGTACTCTCCGTTGACAGTACTGTGGGAGGCACAACCGCCTCCGGCCCTCCAACCCAACAACAGCCAATGTCCCCAGTGGGCACAACACCCAACTACGGAAGTCTGGAAAGATGGCCAGGGGGTGCCATTGTGGAAGACGGGTATGGCGAGAAGAGCGGGACCGGGACGACGGGGAGCAGTGTGCGGAGGATGGTGGACAGACGGAGACTTAGGGCGAGGGACCCACGCTACCGGAGACTGCGCGGGGGAAGCGACGAGTCGGCGGAGTGTCGCGAGGAGCGGGAGGAGGAGCGGAGACAGGCGAAGGACTCGAACGGAACGGTGGAGGCAAAAATACGCAGGAACGAGGAGATGGGAGTGGGGGCGGAAGTGGTGGCAAATGGACGGAAGTGGGCGGTGGAGGAGGACCGAGATGAACAGCAGGGGACGCGGGACAGAGGGCGGAGGGTGGAGGAAGATGGGGATGAACAGCAGCAGGGGACGCGGGACAGGCGGCGGAGGAGGAGGATGAAGGTGACGGTTGAGGAGGGAGGCGGGCCGGAGGGATACGGTACCGGGGACTACGGTGGAGCGATGACTTGCTGACGCGGTAGCTAAAGGGTAAATGCCCGATGTTTTGATGTCCAATCAAGCCGATGTTTTGATGTCCAAATCAAGCCGATGTTTTGATGTCCAAATCAAGCCGATGTTTTGATGTCCAAATCAAGCCGTTGTTTTGATGTCCAAATCAAGCCGATGTTTTGATGCTCTTTCTTTTCTTCCCCGACATATCTATACTTTACTCTACTACCATATGTTGTTCGTTCTCCCATCCACCACATTCTCAACACATCTTTTGATTTATTTTTGCTATTTTTAGTATTTCTCAATAATTTAGCGGTTATGGCACAGCCACAAACAATACCGCAAAATAAAACAAACACTTACAGTATCATATTTAACTTACGAAGAAAACATCAAAATCAAATCATCGCTGTTTGTTAATATTGTCGAAGATTAACACACAAAAAACACTCAAAGGCTTATTAGGTTTTTTTGGCTACTAAAACTTGATATGTAGCATACATGCATAAGTTCGTAAGAACAAGAACCGTCGACACTGGCAATTAAGAAGCATGTTGCTCAACTATTTATTTGTATGCATGAAATGAACAAAAAAACATTGTGACACAAACAAACAAAGTACAGCAATGACAGAAAATATGATAGATCCAATATTCAACAGCAAAGCATCGAGGGAGAGCGAATGACAGAAAACACAATCGAATGTGAGAAGGAAAAGAGAGGAGGGAGCACAATGGAAAGTGAGGATGGATCACAATAGAATATGAGCAAGAACAAATGTACATACAATGCAACAATATCACAACAAGCATCGGCAAAGCAGAAGGCGCATCAGTCAGTCGTCGAGCGAAGACATCACCACGGAAGCCAAGCAGAGACAGGCACGGACTCCAGCGCACAGCAGCAGAACAAGCACACCCTCCGATCAGTGCAGGCGGACACATCAGTTGGCCGGTCATTTCTTCGTCAGTCGTAGCGCGATCGCCTAAATTTGAACATTTACCACACATCCGACATTACCATTATTGCCAGCTTACCTGCACCAATTTGTCCGTAGCTTGAGGATCCAGTTCTAGACTCTGCCGCTCCGCCTTGTTTCGCGCGTATCTGCAAAAGAACAGTTGATCATTAAAATCCAAACAAAACCAATGTACTCACCGCAATAAGACGTTGTAGATGTACAAATACTGGTCAATTGTTTGAACGCTTTGGGCCCGTTGATGGCGTAAGTCGTTGATCAGATCGTAGATGTTCAACCGCTGCCCAGCTCGCATCCTTTCTTGCGCCAAGTGGATTGCCACGACAGTGCCGGTTCGTCCGATGCCTAAACACTCCATTCTCTTGATTAACCAATTAAACAAATAATGTACTTACCCGCTGAACAATGCACGACCGCTCGTGGATAGGGCTTGATGTGATGCAGCAGACGAAGTGTTGCCAGATGACTCATCGGAGCGCCGCGATCAGGCCATTGTCTCCAGTGGAAGTGCCGCACTTGCATTGCTCTCGGCGATGTCACGGCCAGATACGTCTTGTAGAGAGTTTGCTCCAGCAGCATTTCCTTCTCGAAGTTGACGGTGATTCGGCCATCCTTTGATTGGTATGTCTGAATGCGGAAAATGTTTAAGTTCGAAAGCATCAAACAAGTAAAACTGACCGGTGAATTTTGTGTTGGCCAATATTGGTGACACTTTTGACGGCCGAGTTCCACACAATCGCACAGCATCACGATGGCTTCCGTGTCCTCTTGGATGACCATGGTCCAGAAATCGTCGCAGGTTGTTGGCAGCGGGCCTTGAGTGCAGATGAAGCGGCGTTCCGTTGACGTTCCGATCCAGTTTGCGTGAATGTAGCGGCCGTTGTCGAGCTTCACCCGGTTGTTCTCGATGCAGACGACATCTCTGTAGCGGTTGCTTGACGGATTGCTGAAATAAACAGGACTTATCAAGTGCCAAACTCAAAAGAAAAGTTCGCTTACCGAGTGAACTCCGGTGAAGGCTCAGGCTTGGGTAGACTGCCCAGACGCTTCCATTCGGCCTCCAGATCGGACAAGTCCTTGCGCACGGCCTCTTGTGTGAACTGCTGCAGCGTCTTGATGTATCGCGGGTCGTCGTTTTCCTCTTGTTGTTGTTGGCGGGCGGGTCGTGTAGGGCCTGTTGTGATTGGACGAGCACGTTGCTTGTTCCGGTCGCTGTTGGTCATCGTCAGCTGCGGCAGGGACAGTTGCTCG
>JAQIYK010000485.1:0-13985 GCA_034700465.1 Rotylenchus robustus
ACGTTTGAGCATATTTCAGAGCGATTGGAGTGCATTTAGACCGGTTTCTGGCTGGTAGGTAAGGTAAACCCTTACCGAAAAATCCGCCAATTTTTTAGATTTTTTGTTGAAATTTCCGAATTAAGTGCAAAATATCTGAAAACAGCAAACAAATTGTCTGGGACGGAACCGTGCGGACGGAACCCCCCCCCCCCTCCCTCGGATCGGCCAACCCCCTCAAAAGGGGCCGAAATTGCGACCCGCCCGGCACGACATGGGGGGGGGGGGGTGGGGGGGGGCTCGGGGGGCTCGGGACGGGTGGGCCCCTTTTTGCACCTGTGTACCCACCGACCATCTCTTCTGCCCTATTCCGTACATAACAAAATTAATAATTTTCTTTGACGTTCACTTTTTATCACTTTGTTTTCCATCAATTCTCTCTCTCTTTTGGCTTTGTTTTGGCACAAATTGGTTAAAAATTGGCCAAAATGATGACATTTTCTAATAATTCACGTCAACTAATTATTTGTTTCTTTTTCTTTTTTAAATTGTATAATTTGACCGAAACATTTGGTCTAATCTAAACAGACTGTGAAAATCTATCGCAAAAAGATAAAAAACGCTTTTTAATAAATAAGCAGTTTTCTATCATTTTGATTATCACCGTATTTCAGATAACTTTTTTCCTTCTAATTTATACCTTCTCTTTAATTGGAGGTGGAGGTGAAAATTCCCTATTCCCCTCCCTACTTTCCTATTTACCCCTCTCCCTCGAATGGGGTTGAAGTCCTTTGCGGGTTCTATTTTTGAATTTTTTTATTTTCAAATTTTTAAAAATACTCAATCGCCCTTTAGTTTTAGTTTTTATTATTATTTATTAATTAATTTAAATTTTTTTTTAATTTAATGAACAATAAAAGTATTGTTTTATCCGAAAAATGAATTCTTCCCAAAATTCGACCCCCACCCAATTGCCGCCCATCGATGGCATTGCCCTGTCGGCGTTAATTTTGAGTGCCGTCGAACTGTGTCCGTTGTTTGTTTTGCTGGCAATGGCCGTCCTCAACTTTGTGCTCATTTCCCGTTCATCGTTGCTCCACAAAAATTTGAAAGGTAAAAAAAGAAAAAATCAGAATAACTTGCCAAATATTTACCATATTTCCTATATATTTTAAAATTTATTGACAATGAAAATAGTACCCCTCCCTTTCCCCCTTCTAATTGGTTCCCCTCTAGAGGGTGGTTGAACAATAGCTCCCCAGCAATTAGAGGAGATACATACGGTAGTTTGAATAAATTTATGTTTTAATTATTTTTTAGTTATTTTGTTGGCACAAAGTTTTGTGATCATGCTTTATGTGGTGAATCGTCTGCCCACAATTTTTGGCACATTTTTTGCGTCGATTTTTGTCCAAATACCATTGACACTTTTGGTTTCGGTGAATTTGGATTGCATTACGTTTAGCAATATGATCGGCCATGTCATGATCGTTGAACGAACTCTTGCCACGATTTTTGCAAGAAATTACGAAAATTGGAAAAGCAATTGGTTTAGCGTCGGATGGATTGGGCTAATGGTACTTCAAAATATAACAATTTCCAATAGTGTCCTGTTTTTTCCAAAATTAGTTAAATTTAGAATTTTTTCTGAAAATTTGCTATTTTTCTGATTTGTTTTTATCGAATATACCTTCCATAATATGTTCTTTCTACCCACCCCCGAAGGCACTATATTAGAAGAATACATATATATATTTGCTATTATAGTGGTACAGCAACAAAACTATACAGTATATTCACTACAAATTCAATATTTTAGGGACTAATGGTATTGGCTAATCATTTGGCTCCGCCCAGAACAAGCAATTCGACCTTTATGAACGCAGTGGGAACAGTCACAATTATGACACATGTGTCCCTTTTGTTGAGTGCCGCCGAAATAATTGTACTTAATAAATAAATAAATAATTAATTAATAATTTTGATTAATTAATTAAAAATTAAATTAATTAATTAAATAATTTTTAAAGGTTTTCACCATTCTCAAAATGCACAATGCCAATAAATATAAATTGGAACACCGACATTGGAGTCAGAAATACAATTTGGCTGAACGTTATCAAGTACTTATTTAAATTAAATATTTAAAAATATTTTCCAAAAATTGAACTGATTATTAGTTAATTTTAGTTAGTAAGTTATTGCTTTCTATAATTTAAATTTTTTAGCTCCTCGAAAACATAAATTCCGGCAAACAGTTGGCGCCCTCCTTTTTTGCCCATTTGGCCAACATTTTGTGCTCAAATTTAATGGTCATTTTGTTCGCCTACCGATTAATGCCAAAAGAGGGAGCCGCCTTTGGCCAGCTAATTGTGCAAATGGTATTTCTGATACAGGCCGGGGCCAAACTGGTCATCGAAGTCACAGTGATCACGTAAAAATATCAACAAAATAGATTAAAATAAAAACAGATTTATTATTTTATATGTTTCAGATTCCATCCGAATTTGAACCGACATTTTGTTGGTCTATTGGGACACTTTTACCATTTGTGTTTTCCGCCAAATCGCGTCACCGATGAGTTGTCATTGACGGAGGCGAGGGATGTGAGCAAAACCAAAGGCGAATCGGAACAACACTTCAAAATGCTGGAAAAGTGTTGGAACGAAAAACTGACCTAACAAATAATTAACACTACCGTATAACTTGCCGTATTTCCTCTATCATAATATGTAGCACAATTCCTCTATTTACCCTTCAATAAAACACCCCTCTGCCTGGCAGTGGTGACAAATATGGGTATGTTAAAAGAAGTACGGTATGTCACAAATCCGTTAAAAGAAATACGTTAAAAGAAGTACGGTATGTCACAAATCCCTTTATTTTATCCTTATTTTTATATTCAGTGAATAAAATAAATAGAGTGATAGTTAGCACATGTGGACAACAACATTTTCTTGTTCCGCTCAATCTGTTTTGTTCCTGTTCTGTCCTGTTCCTTGGTTGTAAGAACTCAGAACATGAACAGAACAAATTAGAAAAAATAAGAACAGTACAGAAAAATGACTGGAAAACTGTTCTGTTCTTCTTTAATCTGTTCCTGTTCTGAACAGATTAGAAAAAGTAGGAGCAGAAAAACGCTGGTCTTCGAATGTTATTTTACGCGTATTTATCTTTTACATTATTTTATTTGTTACTTTTATATAATCTATTACAATCAATTACATATAATCTATTACATTTTATCCGTAATTACAATATACAGCAGGATATCATTTATCAATTATTCTTCAACTTTGCTATACCATTTGCTGTAATAATCTTTTCTTTGGTAAATTGTTTTCGGCTAATAAAAAGTTTAGCCAAAAATTTGAGCAATTTGTACAGTATCCAGGCCATGAACCCGATTACAGTAATTGTGAACAGAATGGCGTCAACGGAGTAATAGGCGAACAAGCCGATGTCCTGCTCCCAGGGCAGGTTCAGCTCGTTCAGGTCAGGGAATTCGGCGGCAAATTCCACCCATCGGACCAACTTATCTTTTGGAGCAAAAGGGGTCTGTGCCAATTTGTGCTTTATCAGCTGGGCATTGGTACGGTATAGAGGATCGTGCAAAATCTAAAAAATTTGAGCCAAAAATATTTGAGGGTTTCTCGTTCAATTTGTTTATAAAATGCAAATTTATTAACCTTTGTTCTATTGAGGTGAAATTAAAACAATAAAATATTTAAAAATAATTAAAATTGACATTTCTGGAAATATTATACTTATTTTGTTATAATTTTATTGTTTTTTTCATTTAAAAATAGCTGACTTTGTCCATGCTGTTGAAGAACAATTCTTCCGCTCGTCCCTCCTCGTTCAGTTCGCGCACCTCCAACTTGATGGCCATGCCCTTTTGTTGTGCCAGAATGGAGTTGTACAATTGGTCGCCGAACAGCGGAATGGCCACCAATGGAACGCCGGCGCGGGCCGACTCACTGAGACTGTTCTGGCCACAATGGGACACGAACGCGCGCAACTTCGGGTGCACTGATGAAAGGAATAGACGAGAAGATAGATACGGTACTTTAGATAGAATACGGTATCTAATTGGAAATACGGTATTCAAAGAGAATATGGTATTAGAGGAAATACGGTATTTAGCATTAGACCAAAGGTATTTGGCAAACATAGGTAAATTAAATCTCTTTTAAATACCATAATTACTCTAATTTCCTCTTTCTAAAACGCACTAAAAAAAATTGAGGGGGATAAATGCAGTATTTATAAAAATTAATTTTTATAACGATTTTGTTAATTTGGAAATTATTAAGAAATACTACTGGGAATAGGAAAATAAATTAAAAATGCATATAAATTGAAAAATTATCCAACATTTGCAAAAATTAAAAAATAAATTTCAAATTATTTTTGTATTATTTTTAAGGGTTTTTTTTATAATAAATTATTTTTAAAATAAATAAATAAATTTTTACTCAAAACGCTCTTTTGGTCGGCCCACTTGAGCACGTGCACATTTTTGTGTTTGGCGAACAGTTTGGCGTTCTGTCGCGTCACGTCAATTTTCCAAATGAATTGGTAGTGGGGAAGACGGGCAAAAGTGCGCAGAAAGGCCATCTTCATCGGTGCACTCATTTTGTCGGTTGGAGTGAACGAACCGAACGAAATGAACACGGCACCCGCGTTGGCATTGTCCAATACCCTTTTGAGGTCCTTAACAAAGTTCGAATTTATGAGGTTAATTTTTTTTGGAAAATCACATAAAATATTAATAACTTGTGCTTGCATTTAAAAAATTCCAAAAAATGTAAAATGGGCAAATTTATTTGTATTTATTTTTTTTCGTTAAATAAATTTAGTTTTCTATTTTTATATATTTATCTGAATAAATTTTGAATTATAAAAAATTTACGGGTTCAAGTTCGATGGGGTTCATTTGGACTATTCCGCCAATGTTGATCACTTTGTTGGAAATTGGTCTGGGCAACTCGAAAAACTTAACAAATAATTTAAAAATAAAAGTGTTATTTTTTATTGCTTGATTTGAATTGGTGAACAACAGCGACAGATTTCGAGCAATTTCATTCATAGATGGGAAATCCACGCCGAAGGCAGTTTGAACAACCTTTTCCTGGGTTTAAGAATAATAATTATTATTTTTGTTATTAAATTTATTTTATATTTTTAGATCTATTTTTACAGAAATTTGAAAAAAAGAAAAATTTAAAAATATTTTTTTATCATTTTTTGCAATTTGAAAATTCAAAAACCTGTATTTTAAACGAATAATCGTTCAAATATGCCCAAGTGTAAATGTCGTTGTAAAAATTAGCGGTCCGTTGCCAGAATGACAGTTGAGGAGGAGTGCCCTCCACAGAGGTAAACACATCTGAAAATCACAGATAAAATTCAAAAAATATATTTTTGATAAATTAAATTTCAAATCAAATAAATTTGATTTAATTTTTGTTTGTATTATTGTGTTTTTTGCATTTATTTTGGCCACCTATTTTAAATTTTGTTAAATTTGTTTTTCACATTTAAAATTAACAATCGATTTAACCCCCCTCGACTTTTTTAATCGTTTTTTTCATTTTATTAATCGATTTTTTCATTTTTTATAATTATCGATTTTTTAAATTTAATTTTGATTTATTAGTACTTGTTCCATAGCTGCTAAAGTTGGGGATTCCGAAATGCCGGGCGGCTTGTTGGAGCAGTGAGGTGGCCAGTGCCGCCACCTTTGTTTTAGCGCCAATTCGATGGAACATGGCGAACACGCAAAGGTCGAACAGTTCGGCAATTGCAACGTCGAAGTGTTCAGCTTTAAGTTGTGCCAGCAATTCTTCGTCGTGGGTTAACTCTGTAAAATAGCAATTTAATGGGTTTAAAATTTGATTTCAAATGCTTTTCATAAAATAAAAAAAGTAATTTTTAATTAAATTGTTTTTGAAGAAAAATAGATTGTTTTTCTTTTATAAGAAGAAATAAATATAACTAAAAATATTCTTTTTTGAAAATATAAAAATGCAAAAATTAGAAATTTAAAAAATGAAAATATTCGATATAAAACCTTGGCACATTCCAGCAGAAAAGTGTCTAGCTTGTTTCCACATATCCTAAAATATGAAAATTGTATAAAGCTCGTCAGAATAGAATACAATTTGACAATTTTCTATTTTTTCTGTTTATTTTTATTTTTTGTATAATTATGACTTTTCAGTATTTCCACTAAATTTCGCTTTTATATGTTTTTTCTTGAAATTCAAGTGCGCAAATTTTTAAATTTTGCAGGTTCGGATTTTTCGAAAAATTAAAAAAGAAATTTAAAGGAGTTTGGTAAGTAAATCAATAAAACAATGATTGATGAAAGGACGAACATGTTGCCAGATGAAGGTGGGGAATCCCTTTCCCTCGAACGGCTCTTTGAAAATGCTAAACTGGCGCAGGTCCAATTGGGCCGCACCAAATTTGGGGATGATATTGTGCACTTTGTGCACGGTGTGCACCTCCTTGGGCCACAACTCGGAACGGTTGCCCAGCAACAATCGCATAAAATGCTAAAAGGAGAGAAATCACTTTGTTGTCTATTGTTGTTGTTTTAACAATTATTTTTTCAATTATCCTTTTTGAATTATTTTTAAACGATTATTTGTAGTATAATAATTTAGATATTAAATGACAAAATTAGTTGTGTCTTTTATTTTTATTTTTTAAAAATTAAAAATGGGTTTAGATTTTAATTGTTTTAGATTTAAAATATATTTTATAAAAAATGAAACTCATCATCATCGCCCCCCAGCCCCCTCGTGGGGGCTGGGGTAGTTGAGTTTGATTTGTTGTAAATTTGAAAATATTTTATGAGTTATTTATTAAATTATTAATAAAACTTAGAAACCAAAGCGTATAAACCAGATTAACTAAATGTCAAAAAATCCCAATCAGTACCGGTTTTTAAAAATGGAATAAAACTAAAGGGTTGTTATTTTTGAATTTGTCTTTTTTTCCACTACCACTTGGTGTCCTGCTTCAGAAAGTGTGTCTGAAATGGCGCCCATGAACTGCATGTGACTCCAAGTGTACGGTCCCGAGTATACCAACACCTTCAGAGGCCTTTTCCCCGTTGTCGTAGGTGTCGATGGAACATCGTCGGAGCTTATTGTCGTCGCAAACAATTGGCCAAAAATTAAAAATGCGAATAAAAGCGCCATAATTGGCCAAATTTCAAAAACTTAAAAATTAATTAAAAATCAGAAAATAATTAAATTATTTGTTCAAATTCTCAACAGTAATTATAAAACAATAAATACCGTATCTTTTTCAATTTACGACCCCATATCCCATAGGCATTAAAATTGCAAAATTGGAGGGCTTTAAATAAAAATGTTACCTAAATGTATAAACATTCAAATAGTAGATGAAATAGCGTTAAATTTTGAGTTAATAAATGAATTGAACAAAATTTAAGTTTAAAATATTCATTTTATTATTACTGCATTATATATTTTATTAATATTTTATTTAATTATATTATTGTAAAAATAATTTTTAACATAAAATTGAATGAAAATGATTAATTCCTTCTTAACTTTTTATACACGTCTTACCTTTCTAGTATTCGGACGCAGTTTGTGTATAGTTTCAACAAAAATGAACAACGACGACAATTATCACTCAGTCAGTCAGTCCCCATCCCCTTTTTTTTAAATCTTTTTTATTATTATTTCGTAATTTTATTCAATAGTCTGATAAAACTAAAAACCCACCCTTGATATTTATTATTGAGCGAAAAGAAGCATTTAATTCACAGAGAGATAACAAATATTGGAAAAACAAAACCCATAAAAAATAGGCTTAAGAAATTTAAAAAATCAAAAAATAGTCGAAATTATTATAAAACATAAAATAATAATAATATTGTTTAATATTATTTAATCAAAGATTCTATTCAATAAATTTTTGAGAAGATTTTGACTATTTGCTGGAAAATTTCTTGTTATTTTGTTTTTGATAATTGAAATTTTTTGCGAAAAACAGAGATTGAGCCGGGCAGGATCCGGGTACGGATTATCTGGGTCTGGAATCCGAATTTTTAAAAAGACGGATTCATCGATTCATCAGATTTCGGATCATTTGGTGGAGTACTGTGTTCAGGATCCTTCGCCACCTTCAATCCGGTCCGGAATTTGGTCGCTGAAAGAGAGGTCAGCGAATCCGAATCCGAATACAGTTTCGAACTTTGCATTTCCTTTGTCTTATCTCCGACGGTGTGCTGTTCTCGACATCGTTTTCTAAAAAAGGAAAGAAGCACCTGTGGATGGTAGGGTGTAAAAGGTGGTTGGATTGTAGTGCTTTTAAGCTTATTAATAGTCGGTCCAACTGGATCTGTTCATTGATCACTCTGATAAAGCTGGTTCTTTCTGCTGGGAGAGTGAGTTCACAAAATAAACTTAACAACTTGCCCCCTCCTTAACTTATTTTATGCCTGGGTTAGTTACCTGTATATGTATAGGGGATGCCTTATAAATTCTAAATCGCCCCCAGCCCCCTAGTGGGGGTTGGGGTAGTTAAGTTTTTTTTTTCAATAATAAATTCAAAAGAAAAAATATTAAATTCAAAAAATAAAAATTTAGTGCATTTGTTTTAATTTTTAGCTTGGATTTTTCATTAGTTTGTTAACAACAATTAAAAATCCAATGCATTTTTTCCGCAAAATTTCTTCCCTATTTCCCCTCCAATTCCATTATTAGGTTTCTTCAACAGTTACAAAAATTTCCAATCAAAATATATTATGGACAAATGTTAACGGCGAACAAAATATTTTATATTATCAAAAATATGTATATACCAAATACCAATGCAAAAATGAATGTTGTTTTTCATCCTTTCTACCGTCTGCCATTGTGCAAAAATATTTTAGAAATCAAAATTTACTTCCGCTTATGGCTTTTTAGGGAGATTTATCATTTAGCGGGTAGCGCAAAATATTTACGCACTAATTAGCACACTTTTACTTTTTTCACAATGTTTTCTGTATCTTTCTTTTTTCCTTTTTCGTGTGAAAATTGCGTTGCGCGAAGAACACTTTTTGTCCAATTTCCTAAATATTTTTTTACAAAAAATTCGATTATATTTTTGAATCGGACACCCCAAACCCCAAACCAACCTCAAAATACCGACCTCAAACCGACCTGGTTTTATCGACCTCAAAATTTCGAGCATAGGTATTTGTATATTTTATAATTTCCGTAACTTATTTATGCCCAAATTTAAAGATCGAAATGGAAGCTACCTAGGTGGCTTGGCTACTGTATTGTTTACCCTACCGTATCCACGTTCATTTTCCAATGTCCAATTAATTGTGCCAATTACTGCCAAATAATTGCTACAATTATTAGTTAATTGGGCTAGTCTCACTTTCCGGCCTCTATATGCAATTTAAGCAAATTGTCGGCCTAAACACCTCCAAAATGTGTTGATAAACACATTCGCCGCGACACGGCTTATTATTAATGCGGATCTGTGGTGTTGGCAGAAGGGGAAAAAGCCGAAAAAGTGTTAAAAATTACTTCCCCGTTCCCCTCTCTTTCCCTCTCTCATCAGTTCTTCCGTCTTTTGCCCGCTCTTTTGGCGTCGACGGGTGTCATGGCACCCGACTGGCCAATGTTTAAAGTTTGAACATTCCCTTGGCCAATTGTAGTGAGAAAGTTGTGTTCTCTGAACATATTCTCGCTGGAAGGAATGTGGGGCCCTGAAAATGTCAACAAGATCTTAGGAACCAAAATCAAGACATTCATGAATTATTAATGTTTTTCCTATATTTTTGTCGAAAATGTGAAATTTGATTTTAAATTTTGGTTTAAAATATCGAAGTTGATTTAAAGAAAAAGAATTAGACTAAAAAACAATTCAATTATTGGCAAGTTAACTTTTCCATCTTTTTATTTAGCACCAAATACAGTACACAAACATCGACCATCATGAAAAATTGCAAAATTCATTGAAGATTTGGACCTGATTTATTAAGACCAATCATTAATGCCACTCACTATGCGTGAGCTGACATTTGCGGCCCAATGACCGTAACTTAGTTCAAATTAAAGTTGGAAGAGTATTTTTTGGAGTCAAAAAATAGAGCCAAAAATTAGCTACAAAATGATATAAGATTGACCTTATTTAGCCCATCAAAAAGGAAATTATGACCAATTATGTCTAAAATTCCTATTTTTGACTAAAATGTTAATTTTTTTGGCCATAACTTCCTTCATGATAAGGTCAATCTTATATAATTTTGTAGCTAATTTTCGCTCTATTTTTTGACAACAAAAATATTCCTATAACTTTAATCTGAACAAAGTTATGATCATTGGTCGGCTAACCCTCGTTGCTCATCCAATTTCACTGTTTTTCAATCCTCCCATTTTCCCTTTCAATTCACTCATTTTTCATTTTCTGTCAACATACGGTAGCTTGCAGAATTCAAATTGTATGGTATTGAAAAGTGCGATAAAATTGTGAATTCTCTTGCAATAATTTAAATGTTTAAACAATAATAGAGGACTGAACATGGCAAAAATATAGCTAATTAATTATGAAATAATATTTGAAAAATATATATTAGAAATTGATTTTGTTAACTTTCGTAATCGGTTTCTTTGCAAATTTTCAGCCATACGTAGACAAATTGAAAAATATATTTGGTTTTTTTTCTTTCCATTTTCAGTTCCCTAAAAACTGGTTCGGTTCCCCGCCTACTTCCATCTTCGCTACTCTTTCATTTCCATTTTTGGATAAATTATTGATTATGGATGAGTTTTTGTATTCTGTTTCAGAAAAAACTTAACTTTTCGGTTTTTTCTCTTCTTTCTTTTACAAATCTTGACGAGTTTCAATTTATGACTAAACCTAAATCTTTTGTTTCAAATCTTCGGGCTTTGAACCCGTACTTTAAATTCTTATACAAGTTGTCCGATTTTTGAGCGGTTTTTTGCAAAAAGCCACTGTATATATAGTCAATTTTCCTGCCAAATAAAATTTGTCGCCGACTGCTGATGAGTGATGAGGGTGAAATGGGTAGTTAGTCCTTTTAGCAGTTCCTTTTTTCTTCAATATTTCTCAATTTTGATTAATTTACAAGGTGTCTTTCATTTGTTGTCTGTGTATTTCGTATTTCTCATCAGTTTTCAGTTCCCTGTCCCTTTTTCCCTTTTTTTTCTCCATCCAAAACTCCTCTTTTTTCTATCCAAATTTCCCTTTCCTCCGACCTCAACAATACATTCATTATTCATATCGTTCTTTTTTCCTTTTTGTGGGGATAAAATGCCAGTGGAACAGAGAAATGGAACATGTTTATAGAAAGTCATGGAAAAGAGGGACAGACGGGCGGACGAGGAAGTAAAATGGCGATACTTTGTTAATTCGAATGCTTGAAGTTTGAAGTAAATATTTTTAGATTTAAAAAAACAGTTAAATTGTTAAATTATAAGTACAAGGCTGTTGTGAAGGAACAAATATTTTGTTTACTGCCAAAATTTGGAAAAACAGACAGCCCAAATTAGACATTAATTCTTTTGTGGTTAGGTGATTTTTTTGAACTTTTCGATTTTCACATAAAATTGCATTTGAATGCGATTTTTAAGTAAATTTAAATTTTTGAAATTTTTATGGTTCTATTCGTTTGATTTTGCAAAAGTGGTTCCAAACTTCACAAATACCAAGAATTTGCTAAAAAGTCAGTTGAACTACTTAAAATTTTGATTTTCTTTTAAAATCGAGACCAAAAGTTCACGAAAAATCATTTTGAGGGGATCAATTGGCAATTTTGGCAAAAATAAGAAGAAACTCATTTGAAGGACATGGAATACCATCCACCCGGCTGGTACATCATAAACAAAAGGACACTTTTTTAATTGTTTTTTTAAACAAAAAACAGCAGTAATATTAATGTATGCATTTTTATCATCGGACACTCGTTCATTTCCACTTCCTTTGACATTTTCAATAAATTTGGTTCCTCGTCCATTTTTTGAATTTTTATTTCCATTGAATTGCTAATGATATTATGTTCTTTGTTCATTTATGCGATGACACACACACACCAATTCACCAAAGAGTTCCGTTTTTTTGTTGCATAATTTTGTTCCATTTTTGCATAATTTTCATTCTTTTATTTTTGCTCTTCACCTCTCTCTGCCTTTTTCATGTTTTTTTTGTCAATTTTCATTTCATTATTATTTATTCATTGTTTATTATTCAAGTCCTGATTTCCTGATTCTTGAGTCCTAATTCCCTGTTTTTTTCTTCATTATATGTGATGGTAGTTCACTCTCTTAACAATTAGTATGTTATTTTATTTTTTATTTATTTTTCTAACTTTTTATTTTTCATTACTTTCATAATTTTCTGCCACCTTCACTCATATTCCCTTCATTTCTATTATGTAATATATTTTCTCTCCCCTTCAGACGACCACTATACATTTAATGCATTAATTTACTAATTTAGTTCCGCCTTTTTACCATACATTTTGTTTACCAATTTTGGGATGGCAATGTATACTTTGGTGTCAGTGGTGCAAATAACAAATTGTTGTTAATATTAATGTTAAGTTAAGTGCTAAATTTAAGGAATTTGGTGACGAAAGCAATGGAAAAAGATCAGTTTAGAAACAGAAAAAAGGAATTTGAGTTGCCAAAATATTACTTAATTATTATTAGCCCTTAAACTGATTGAGTACTTAAGAGCGAGATCGACCAGAGAGCAGCTCATTGATCACAGATCAAAAACGGACAAATTCAGCGACAAAATTCCCATCCAAAGACAGCGCAAAAATCAATGAAAGGAAGTAAAATTGAGGGGAAGTATACGGTAATATTTGCGAGAATCCTTCAACAATAAGTTAATACCTAAGATGAGTGCAATTTTTCTTATTAGAAAATTTTCTTGACTTAGACAAATGGAAGAGCATCCCCTAAATGTTAAAAACATTTGTAAAATTAAAAAATGTTTCATCAATCTTAAAATTTTAGTATAATGGCGAGCATGGCAATCCAAAAGGGTTACACATTCATCAACATCCCCCTCCATAAATGGTTGGATAAATTAGGAAGGAGGAAGTAAAATAGTAAAGATACGAATATATATTCGGAAATCCAACACTCTCTTCTGTCTTGTTCATGTTTTTCGTCAAAATCTTTTTTGTTGTGTTTTTCGGTTTTCATCGTTCGTTATTTTTTCTATTAACCTAAAAATAACAAAAACGGAAAATGGAACACCCATATGGGTTTCATTTCTGGCCAAAAGCTTTTAATAGTTCCATATTCGAGTTGGATTTTTGGGCATCTTTTATATTTTCTTTTTTTACACAATTGTCGGACCTGTACTTTTCACGGGCAAGTTGTAGGACCAGCACTTCAAAAACTCAATATTAGCTAGAACCTTTTTTTTATTGATGCGGACCCACCCAACCAAAAACTGATCGAAAAACAGTTTGCGGTTGTTGTTTGGTCTCTTATCATCGCAGTCATTTCCGTGTTCGTCCTTCGTCAACAGTTCGTCAAAAGACACAATTCATAAACAACCCTTTCTTCTTCTTCTTCTTCTCCCCCTTTATAACCATCTCTTTTCTTATCTGCACCATTTTTTGGAATATTACAAATATTATTATTATTTCTTAACTTATTTTGGACTACTTGGGTATTTTAGTTTAATTTTATTTTTTTAATTTATTTTTCAGAAATATTTTATTCTTTTTAATCAAAATCAAATCGACGCTCCAAACTACGACACAATATGCTCAAAATGTCGGACCATCTCTTGAATCCTTACCAAACAATGTTTGGCTTTGTAGGCAAAAACCAATTGTTGGACAACAATTGTGACAGGTTGGTGTACTGTACTTGTTGTTACTGTTTATCCAGAAATTCTGTAAATATATTGGTTTAGGATTTAAAAAAATATAAAATTGAAGCGATAGAATACAGTATACACGGGCAGCCGATGCG
>JAQIYK010000486.1:0-13969 GCA_034700465.1 Rotylenchus robustus
CTAAAAGTCATCCTATAAAAACTCCCCTCTAATCGGAGTGTTGAAAATATCTACTCCTATAGGGACTTTTATTAGAGGAAATACGGTAAATAAAAATAAGAACTCAATATTTGTAAATTTTACAGGCCACACTGAACATGTTCAATGTCTCGTCAAAAAATTGAACGAAACTAGCCAAAGTTACAGAAATTGTTCTGTTGGGTGTGCAACACCAACTTGCACCATCGGTATAAGAATTATGAAGGAATTTGGATTTTAGTTATTTAACTTTTATTAATTTAATAGGCAATTTTAATAATTTAAAAAAATTGCAAAAAAAGTTCAATTTTTTTGAATTTATTTCTTCTGGCCCAAGAGTTATGATTTTTCGAAAAATTTTAAACAAAAAAGAAAAAACATGCGTTATTATTTAGTACCCTACTATTGAAACTCCATCGAAGCAATTTCAACTTTATAAAAATATTTTTAAGCGAAAAAAGGGGTTTATATAAAGCCATAGTTAGGCAAATACCTAAAAATTGAAAATTTCAATTTTTTATAATAAAATTTCAGTAAATGATTAATTGGATTATTGGATTAAAATCAATTAAAAATGTAAATTTTAAGGCGATAAAAAGTTGTACGCGCTCGACTGCTACCAGTTTTGCCGTGACATTCAAAGTGAGTGCTTTTTCGAGTTCGATGGCTCCGAATTCTCTTGCAAGCCGTGCTATACAAACTTTTGCAACGACAACGGTACCGATGCTGGTACGGTAACAGATGACGACTACAGTATCCAGAAGCTGACTACAGTATCCGAAAGTACTACGGTATCCAACGACAGCTACAGTACCCAGTCCCAGGCTACAGAATCCGAAAATATTACAGCATCCAACCAAGATGCTGGTACGGTACCAAACACTATGGTATTCAGCGAAAATCACAGTAGCCAAACTAGTGATACAGTACAAAACATAATAATGTTACTCGGCGACGACGAAGAATTGGTTGCAGATTTAACTTCTGCTAGCGTGATCCCAGGTAAGAGATCAACCTGGATTAAAAATGGGTCCAATTTTTAGGTCTGATCAGACTCGCCTCCTTAATCAGAAATTCGGGGCAGGCTTGCCAGTTTATTTTTTGGTCCAAAAAATTCAAAGAAAATGTTTTGATTTGTTTTTGATTTGGGTTAAAAAACGCATTTTTGTGTCGTTTAAGAGTTAAAAGCAAATAACGCATTTTTGAGCCTGAAAAAAAAGGATCAAAATAAGATCTGAAAATATTTTTAAAAAAATTTACAGCCCACACTGAACTTCAATGTTTCATCAAAAAATTCAGCGAAAGTAGCCCAAGTTACAGAAGTTGTTCTGCTGGGTGTGCAACATTAATGTGCGCAAACGGTAAGAATTATGAAAGAATTTAAATTTTATAGCTTATCCAGAAATTCCGTAAATATATTGGGTTTGGATTTAAAAAATATAAAATCGAAGCGATAGAATACAGTATACACGGGCATCTCTAAATGCAGCCAAATGCATTGTATTATAAATGTTATGTGTTGCATTTGGAGGCGAGAAAAAGGAAAATTTGAGTGCACTCTCTAAATTTTTCTATTTCTCTGCGCTGCACTATTTCGTTTTTCCTTTGTTTTCTTTTGCTTCACTGTCTCTTTTTTGACAATTCCTTTTCTTCTTTCGTTTTCCCTTCTATTTCTTTAGCTCGCTCGTCGCCTGTTCTCTCCTCACCTTGCCTGTTCTCTCTTCATCGGCTCACATCGGCTGCCCGTGTATACTGTATTCTATCGCTTCGATTTTATATATTTTTTAAATCCAAACCCAATATATTTACGGAATTTCTGGATAAGCTATAAACCACAATTTTTAAATTTCCAACAATTATGGCCTTTTGAGAAAAAATAATGTTCGCCAATTTTTGAACAATTTTTGTAAATCCTCTAATAGAACCCCTCTCTCCATTTGAACCCCCTACCAATACCCCTCTCCGGGGGTTTTAAAAATAGAACCCCGGGGCTCTATTACAAGAAATACAGTATATTTGTTTAGTAGTGCCAGCGCATGCATCCTCTCTCTCCTCGCAAAAATGGGGATCATCTCCCGTCCCCGTGGACACCCCTAATTCGGACCCGATTCTGAATTCGAGTTACCTAAAAAGTCGGTTCAAATCTGGTTCCTACGCAAAAAAATTCCAAAATAGCAAATACCGTATTTCCTCTAATTCCACTCTCGAGCGGAAATTTTTTAATACCCCTCTTGGGGGGGGCGGAAATTGGAGGGGAGGAGGGCGAGAATTATTCAATGGAAAAATTTTCAGAAAAAGAGAAAAATTAGCATTGGTTAAAAAATGTGCGATTTAAAAAAAAATTCCGTAAAATAAAATAAAAAATCATCAAACAACTATATTTATAAGTATAATTTTTAAATCATTTTAGCAAATTATATTAAAAATAGAAAAAATTTCGTCAGAAAAAATTTTGTGGAAATTTTTTGGTCCGGAAATTTCACCGGGCCGAATCGGGCCGGCCCTGGCCGGGCTTATCATGAAGCGGCCCGGGCCGGGCCGGGCCGAGAAAAAACGGCCCCCGATCTCAGCCCTAGTGGTGGTAAGCAAACAAAGGGTAAAAAAGAGGTGAGATTGAACGGGGAACATGTGTTGAGTAAATTGGTGTTATCTTTGGGGCATGGAAGGGGAATGTTGGGTGGTTGGAAAGGTCCAAAAAAAACTATCCCAAAAGCTGGTCAGTCCAAGGTCCAGGTCTAGGGTGCTAGGGCGTTAAAAAACCGCCATTTAACTCGAAAATGCTAAAAAATGGGTACAAAAACCGGTTTTTGACCAAATCAATGGTCGGAATAGATTCTTCAACCTGTTTTGTATTTGTGGCCAAAAAACAGAAAATTTTACATGATCAAAAAAAACATGATCCAAACAAACATTTTCTCTAAGTTCATGACTTGTGAGGTTGGATCATGTTTTGGCCATGTTCCAAACATTCAAATGTTCTAATTTTTTGGCCACAAGTACAAAACAGGCTGGAGAATCTAACACGAACATTGGTTTGGCCAAAAACCGGTTTTTGAATACATGTTTTGGGATATATGACCTAAATGGAGGTTTTTTTAAACAACCGGTTTAAACTTTCCTCTCCATAACAAAACAGTTGCAAACAAAGTGTGAGTGATCACTGATTATTCCTCGATGGGAAAAGCGGCTAATCCGAGCAAAATCCTCGGTGGCGAGATAGCACATGGGCAGTGCTCCTGACTCTGAATCCCATTAGTCTCGGTTCGGTGGTTCGATCTCCACGATCTCGTCTAGGGTTGTTCACGGGGGGGGGATCCCCGAGAAAACGGGGGTTAGTCCCCGAGCCCGCTATCCCCGTCCCCGTCCCCGCGGTTTGAAATACGTGGTCCCCCCTCCTTCCCCGGGGACGGGGACAAAAAACAAGGAAAATTTTTCTCCACCTTTTTCCCTTTTCCCATCCAATGGAACCAATCGGAAGCCCAACTGAACCGAATTAAAAGGATCGGTGGTTGGTTAAATAAACAAACAACATTGAAACTGGGACAAATACACAGGAATGGGGAAGATAATGGAACCAATAAATCAGTGAAGAATGCCTTAAGAATGCGTGGGTGGGTGTAGGGCGGATATGCTATGGAGTTTCTCGGAATTCGTCCAATGGATATTTCGCTATGGATTTAAAAATTTTTAAAAATAGTATTTTTTATCAATTTTTATATACCGTATTTTTTCTAAAAAGTCCCCGTCCCCTTAAAGAGGAATTTTTAGTTTATTTTTTAGTCCGAAAAATTGATTCTTAGGTAAAATATGCATTTTTATAGTGAATTTTCGTGTTTTAAAAGGAAAATGGCTATTTTTGAGCGAAAATGCCGTTTTGTAACTTTTTTCAACGAAAAAATTGGAAATTTTATGAAATTTTTTCAATAACATCAATTTTTCAAAATTTTCCCCCCAAAAATTCAAAATTTTTCCTAAAATTTTTGGGTTGAAATATAAGTCCCCTTCCTCTAAAATCTCCCCCCCCCTTCTAAAAACTCTCCCCTCTAGAGGGATATTAAGAAATAAGTACCCCCTTCCGTGGGACATTGAAAAATTCTGTCCCCAGGGATAGATTTAGAGGAAATACGGCAATAAACTTTTTTGCCAAATAACTACAACAATTATGGATTGTACTTGTAATATATATACCATATTTTCTCTAATTTAGCCCCGGGTGTTAAATTTTTTAATACCTTCGGAGGGGGGGGGCACATTTAAAGGGTGGCTTAAATTTTTCAGTGGGAAAATTTTCAAAATCTATCCTAAAAATGACCAAATTTTTGAAATACTACTAAATTTCTTCTGCGAAAAAATTCATTTTTTTTGTCCAAACGCGATTTTTTAAATTGTCCAATTCCTTAGCTATCCATATCCACCAAGCTAACCCGAGGCCTAGAACGCGCTTACGGAGGCTTAAATAAGCCGTGTATAAACTCAAATACATCAAGTCAAAACAATAACAAACTTTATTCAATGAATGGATAAAAGTGTTTTCAAATTATAAAAACGAAAAATGATCATAAAAAGCCAATTGATCTTCGATCTCGACTGGTTCATCGAATCCGTTTTTTTTCTTATTTTCAACTGCATTCACAGTCAGATACACCGGCTCGCATACACTCTCCACAATGGTCACGATCGGTGGGTCGGCGGATGCGATTCTAATATCTTTTTTGGGAAAGAATAAAAAACCCTCTTAATTAATCTTTTTCTAAAAAAAGAAATGAAGGCCATTTTTAGCAATATGTTGCGCAACAAATCGCCTTTCTGCGTAGTATATGTTGCACAGAATGCGCAATATGTTGCACAGAATGCTGACATTCTTGCTGCGCAGAGATGAGAGTGTTAGACAGCAGCAGCAAATGAGAAATAGTATTGAATTTCTATGTTTTGTCTGGCATCATTTGCACCAAATAAAACAATTAATCTTTTCTTCAATTAACGATTTAAATAGAAAATATCGGTCAAGCGCGTGGTAACGCAAAGTTCTCCCATGACTTCACGTCACGTGACGGGGCACGTGAGTGGTCACGTAACACGGAATTTTTCCGTAATTTTTGGATTTTACTGCACAACATGTAGAACAACTTAGCGTTACGCAACTTCCGCGCAAACTACCATTTTGTTGCGCAACTTTTGCGTAGAAAGGCATTTTGTTGCGCAACTTTTGCGCAGAAAGGCATTTTGTTGCACAACAAGTTGCGCAAGTTGTTCTGCGCAACATGTTGCTCAACAATTGCTCAGAATAGACTTTTTTGTTTAAAATTTTTTCCTTCGTTCTGCGCAATATGTTGCGCAGAACGAAATTCTGCGCAACATGCGGAACAAGAACAAAGCAAACGGGTGCTCTGTATTTGCTCTGTAATTCGTCGTTTTGCGCAATATATTGTGCAGAATTTTCCAAAATTTGCTACCCCGGGTTAGCATTGGTAGCCTCGGGGACGGCCACAACGAATAGCAAAAATGAGCACAGTACGAACTACAAACACAGCCAAAAGGTTGTTGTTGTTGTTTATTTTGAAGCAAAGTTTAGAAAAAGAGCTAAATGGGATCAGATTGCTGGCTAATGAAAATTTGAATTTTCGTTTTCCTTGACTTTCGTTTTTTTTGGCAATTTTTTTTCAAATTTCGGAATTCGTTTTTGGGCAGTTGGGCAATTTGGTTTGCCTTTTTGGTCATTTTTGTTTAAATTTGCTAATTTTTTTAACCCGAAATCGCCTTAAATTCTGGTTTAAAAAATAGTTTTAAAGTTTGATATTTTTTTGAAAAATTGATAGTAAATAATATTATCTAAAGTAAGCAACAGCAAGTTGTTGACGAGTTTTAGTGAAGAAATAAAGCAAAAATTTGGCGAAAAAAATTGGAGGAGATGGCAATAAAAGAGTTGAGTTATTAGATGGGGCCAAAAAATGGAGAATTGAGATAAATTGAGAAGGGAGGGGGCCTCTGTTGATGAGCAGATTGCGAGTTGTTTACCGTTTACACAACTCAATTGCTCAGCAACCTCGCCACTGCACAACAAAAAGTTGCTGGTTATAAAACTAAAAGTTGCCCACCACTGTCCAACTTTCCTAACGCCATTTTTACTCAGTCATTATCAATTCTAAATGTTCTCCACCACAACCACCGCCACCTTGCTCATCATTTTGCTGGTTGTTCTCCAACTGGGCAACAATGGGCTGATGGGCTTCAGCGACACCGAATTGGCACATGATGAGGAGAGTCTCAACGGCGGGTAATAAATAATAAAATAATGAAAAAATATTTTGATACCAAATAATGTGAGTTAGGAAGTTTGGACACAAAAAATTTAGAAAACAAAAAGAAAATCAACTACCCCAGCCCCCACGAGGGGGATGGGGGCGATTTTTAAAATGAAAAAAAAATGAAAATAAAAAACTAAATTTATGAATTTTAATTATTTTTGCGGCTTTACTGTGGTAACAAAATCGAGAAAAATCGGAAACCCCAATCAGGCCAAAAAAAACACGAATATACGTAATAATTACCGTATTTCTTCTAATTCCCCCTTCCCCCAATTTCAGAAGGAGAACAATTAGTAATATTTTTTCTAAACATCCATTTTTGTCAAATTTTTTGGCAAAAACTAAAATTTTTGGTAAAAAAACATTATTTTAGCAATTAAGGTGAAAAATGACAAAATTGAATAAAATTTCAGTGTTTTGATAAAAAAAATTTAGAAAACTTGAATTTTTAAAAAAAAATCGCATATTTTTTGGCCAAAAGTCCAATTTTTTCCCTTTTTCTGAAAATGTTTCCATTGAAAAATTTCCGCCCCCCCCCTTGGCGGGAATTAGAGGAAATACGGTATAGAACAATTTTTATTTTATTTTTTAAATTTATTTTTGGCCCTTCCCACAGTGATGCTGTGGCAGTGCGTGTACGCCGTCAATGTATTGAGTGTGTGAAGCAAAAAGGGTACAAGAACTGCCAAGCTGAGTGCTTGAGGAGTGTGTAGCCGCGAAGTTTGGATAAATTGAATTCAGTTTTTTTTATTTCGACAAAACGCTTTCTTTGATTTCTGCTGGTCTTAAATGCAAAATTGAGCCATGCTAAATTGTTGAATTTAGGTATGTGAATAATAATAAATGAATTTAGAGCAAAAAACCAAAAAAATATTTTTTAAAGGGACGAATATTCAAAAAAATGAAAAATAAAAATGAAAAATTTGATCATCATTTGAAAACGAGCCAAACAGAAAAAATCCCCCCCCCCTACTAGGGGTTAATTAAAAAATAGGTAGTACCCTATCTTCTAATAGCAATCCCCTCTCCGGGATTTTTTTTTAGTTAAAATAATTACAAACAACATTGTTTGCCGATATTGGAAAAAATGAATAAATAACTATATTATGAAATGCTACATTACATATAATAAAAATTTTAGAAAATTTTAGTAAGTTTCACTGAAAACAAATAATAAATTAGAAAAAATAAAAAATTAACATTTTTTCCATTGAAAAAATGCCTCCTATTTCTAATATAGTACCCATCTCTCTCCCCCAATTGTTCCACCTAGGGTTGTTTACGGGGGGGGGGGGCATAAAAACGGGGAAGGGGATAAAAAAGAAAAAATAAATAAATCAAAATTTTTTCAAATTGTACTTTTTTCCAAATTTTTCTCCAAAAAATGCTTTTTTAGTTAATATTTGTTAGGTAGCTTAGTGAATTAGAACATTTTGGCGATAATTTTCGACAAAGATTTTTAAAATCTGGTGAAAATATTGATTTTTCAAAATCAAAATTTCAAAAAAAAATGCTCAAAAAATTTTTATTAAAAAAAGGTTAGAAGAAATACATGCATTTTACAAAAAAAATCATTTTTTTTTCAAAATTTGCTCATTCTTACCAGTGCATAAGATAGTTTATTTCAAAATTTCAAAATAAAATGTTTTTCCATCTTTAGTTCTTTACTAAATATAATGCAGCAAATAGGATGTAAAGTGTAAAGGGTGTAAATAGTTGGGTTTTTTTGCCTTCAAAATCACTTCATCACACTGCATCACGTTGTGCCTGCTTCAGTTCCCTCTGGGGCATTTCAATCCACGATCCGGCCAAACCATTGTGTGGTGTATTTACTCTGCAAAATTGAAGGGATTAAAAGCATTAATCAGTAGGGATGGGATAAATAATTTATATTTTTCGGGAAATACGGTAACTAAAAACTGGCCTAAAAGTCCAAAATAGTATCGAATCCAATAGCCGGGGGAAAAATCGATATTTTAATGGAGTAAGTAGTTGAGTTTGTAGAATCGTATTTCTCTAATAGAAACCCTGTATTGGTAGTATTTATGAGGAATTAAAAAATAGAAGCCCAAAATATAACTTCTTTCAGGGGACATTAAAAAATAGGTAAGTTCAATAAGTAGTTTAATAAGTAGTAGATAAGTAAGTAAGTAAGTTCAGGGATTTGAAATATATCTAAACCAATCCGATAATATACAGAATCTGTGTATTATCGGATTCAACCCGACCCGAAACCCGGACTTTTTTCAGAATTTTCAGCCAACCCGACCCGAAACACGTACTTTTTCCATCCGAAACCCGACCCGAACTTTTTGAAAATCAGCGGCAACCCTGATACAGATATTAATTGACAACCCTATTTAGTTATTAGTACCGTATTTACCCAAGAGGTATATTTTCAATAACTTCCTGGTAGGGGGGTGTTATATTTAGATGGGGGGGGGTATTTGCCTTTTCCTGATCTTTTTCAGTGCTTCATTCGCCTCCCGTATTTCGTCCTTCTCCTTCTCCTCCGTATGCTCGATATTGTGATTTTGGACGTCCACCACTCGAATGTGCTCTTTCTTAATGGATTTCAGTTTAGAAATGAATAGTTAATAAATCATAAAAAAAAGATTTTTTTATATGCATCTAGATCAGTGTTTTGTAAAATTGAAATTTCCTCCCCTCCTCGCCTTCTCAATTTTCTACTCCGGTTCCGAAGCTGAAGCCGGGACCCAAGGGTTGAACCGGGTCGGCAATTTTCGGTCCGATTTTTGTCGGGCCGGGCCGGTTCAACCAAAAAACAAAAAAATGGAATTTTTAAACAAAAAAATGGAATTTTAAAATAATTATAAAAAATATGAATTTTTTAAAAATATTTTCCAAAAAACCAAAATCGGGCCGGCCCGGGCCAGGCCGAAAATTTCCGACCCGATTTTGGTCGAGCCGGCAAAAATCCGGCCCGGTTTAACCTCTGGCCGGGACTACTTTGGGCTCCAAAAAGTTCCGTCTATGAATCTTCAAATTACCCTAATTTTTAAATTTAACACAAATAAATATCGATTATTTTTTAAGGATTTATATTTTTAGGGCAAATTGGACCATTTTCTGACAAAAAATTTCAAAAAAATCACCTTCAAAAAAGCTCCGACTTATCAAATTTTTGGCTTTTTGTAGCCGGAGCCGGTCCCAACACTGATTTGGATCAATTTTTGATAAATTAGTTTCCTATACATTTATTGATCTATCATAGCTATAAACCTGTGTCTCCTCGTCCATGTTGTTCAATTGATTTTTATGTGGGATCATCGTCACTTTTGTTTTGTTTTTCACCAAACTGTAATGTAAAAAAAAGATGAAAAAATAAGAAAATAAAAATGAAAATGATTTTTGATGATTTTTAATAGTTTTTTTTTGGGGGGGGGTTAGCGATGCGCCAGAAATAAGGGTATTTTTGCAGTTTGTATCGCTTTTTCAAAAAATTCAATTTTTCAAATTTTTATAAAAAGTCATTTCATAGCAATTGTGTGCTGATAATCGGAATTTTTTGAGATTTTAGCAACAAAAAAAACCTATGCAAGCAGCAAAAGTGCGACTCTATATCGAAATCAAAAAATTCAACTTTTTTAAGTACAATTTTTTTGGTTTTCTGCTTAAATTTGCTTTTTTGGAAATTTTTAAGTTGAAAAAATTACAAGTTCCCCCTATTGGTTTTTCACAAAATTAATTAGGCAAGAGCCAAAATAAGTGCTGCATGATATTTGCAGCACTGCCGTTAAGAAAAAGTGCCGTTAAGACCGAACATGCCAAAACATGGGTAAAAAACCGGGTTTTGCCCAAACCAATAGTCGGAAGAGATTCTGCAGCCTGTTTTGTACTTATGGCCAAAAAATCAAAACATTCGAATGTTTGGAACATTGCCAAAACATGATTCGAACATTTTTCTCTAGGTTTTACATGACTTGTGATGTTTGGATCTTTGGCTCATGTTTTGGCCATGTTCCAAACATTCAAATGTTCTGATTTTTTGGCCATAGGTACAAAACAGACTGGAGAATCTAATCCGACTATTGGTTTGGCAAAAAGCCGGTTTTTGAACCCAGGTTTTGGCATTTTCAGTCTTAATGGCACTTTTTTAACGCCCTTAATGGCACTTTTTTCAACGACCTACCACCGATATTTATAATTATAACTATTTTTTAATTTATTTTTTTAAATTGCCCACTTAATCTTTGAAATTGAGCCGATCAGCGGATGTACGGTGCGTTTGGCAATATCCATTGCATACAACGGGGCAACGGGGTCTTTGTCCCAGAATTTGTCTTTGCCTTGCTCCGGCAGACGTTTGCTTCCCAAATCCACCAGATTGAAGCCAGTCTAGAGATGGGAAAAATTAACAATTCTCTATTTTTTGATCTTTTTTTTAGTGTTTTTCTCGAAATTCTAAATTTTGTCGAAAAAGGTTAAAATTTTCTAACTATCGGGTTCGATTTTTGAGGTTAAGTTTTTGCTAATTCGAATTCTCCACCCCGACTTGTTCTTAATTTTTCAGCCCGTCAAAATCCGTTCATTCTTTGAATTTTTATTAATTTTTCAAAATGATTGAAAATCAAACAATGTTGGAAAATCGACCTTCAGACTTGAATTTTTCGACGAAATTTAGACTTACGGAAAAACGCTAAAACAGATAAAAATCAAAACACTTCAAGCTTTAAAATGATATTTTATTTGAACTTTTTTTGTATAGAAAATTTCTGAGATTCAGCAAGTGTTTCTAGAATTTATGGTCCACCGTAGTATGTATGGGGATGGAGGGATGGACTCGATCAGAACATTCTGTATCGGCATCCATAAAGATACCGTATTTCCTCTAATTTCCGCCCAAGTATAGAAATTTTTCAATACACTTCTTATAGGTATGGGGTGGGCGAGAACCCCGGGCTGGCCGGGGCTGGGCCGTAAATTTCCGGCCCGATTTTGATCGGGCCGGGTCAGCGGGAGCCAGCTAGTAGGAGAGGAAAAATTGTAAAAAAATAAAAATGAATGAAGAAAGTAAAAAATTTCTGATCAGCCCTAGCTATTTTTAGTTAATTATGTTTAATAATTTAGTCCGCTAAGCGAAATTTTATTTTTACGAATTTCTTTACATGTAATTTTCTTCGGAATGATTTAATTACGAAATTTTTTTATTGGAAATTAATTTTTTTGATAATTTTTTTACAATATTCCCATAAAAAACCAAAATCGTACCGAGCCGAAAAATCTCGGCCCGATTTTGGTTAACCTCTGTTGGCGAGAATTAGAGGGAATAAGGTAAACTCACAACAAGGTTCTTGTCGATCACATAGTTGCACTCCAAATCATCTTCCATCTCGCCAAGTGGGTATAACAGTCCCTCGGCTACTTTTGACCAGCCAATGTAAACAAAGAATTGGATCATTGTGCCGATCGGAAGCCAAGTATCAATCTGAACAGATCAAAACTAGAGACCGGACAGAAGGTCCGATTGGAAAATGGAAAACCCGAAAACCTAAAAAAATCGAAAAAACCAACTCGGTCAGGCCTCTAATCAAAAAAAGTTACGAAAAAGTTGCGATGCTGCGAGTTACGAGTTGAGATTTTATCCCGCGTTTTAGGATCTCTTGGCCATGATCGTAAATTTTCGGACAAATTTTTAGGTCAGTGCCTATTCTTCTCCATTTAAATGGACAAACCGATGCTGGGTCGTTAAAAAACAGCACATAGAGCGTTAAAAAACCGCCAAAACATAAGTTTAAAAACCGGTTTTTGGTCAAACCAATAATCGAAATAGATTCGCCAGTTGTGGCCAAAAAATCAGAATATTTGAGTGTTTGGAATTTGGCCAAAACATGATCCGAACATTTTTCCATACCGTATATACTCTAATAATTACCCCTTTTCCAATAATTACCCCCCCCTAAGTTGAAAAATAATTACCCCGGAGTAATTATTAGAGTATTGGTATACGGTATTCGGCTTAAATGGCGGTTTTTTTTAACGCCCTAGCACCGACAGACCTCTCTTTTGTGCTCAGCCCCCTCCCGGGTGATCAGCTGGCGACTGATCAGACAAATAACGAAGTACAGACGGACAGAGAGGAACACAATTTGGGAGTAAATCAGCGGAATGGGCACCCAATCAAACTTGAGCAGCTTGGTCAACTTGATTTGAAAGCGTTGGATTTCCTGAAAAAGTCAAAAAATATCCCGAATTATATTCAGCACCTGAGTAGCCTAAAATTTAAAAATTATTATTTTTTAAATTTTAGGCTACTGAGGTAGCCTAATACTACAGGTTTAAAAATTAAAAAAAAACAGCAAAATCTGATCAAATTTGATTTTTAAAATTTACTAACCGATGAGACATGGGACACCAAACTGTCGCCGGTAATCCAGCCTTGTAATTTCGCCTCGTACAGCAGGGAGTAGCACCATTGAATAGGAATCCAGTAGCGGGTGTACGGGTCATGAATGTAACATTTTCGGGTTAAGTTTTTCAGGTTTCGGGTTAAGTTTTTCAGGTTTCGGGGTTTTTCCGGGTTAGGTTTAACGGATATCGGCCAAATGTCGGATGTCCGGTATCGGCATCCGGCCGCATCGGATATCTAATCCGATATTTATCGAATTTTCAAAATTTAATTCATTATTTTTTGTTAGTTATATCCATTTGTTCAAAAAATAATAATTTTTCTTGAAATAAATTGCATTTTTTATTAATTATTTGATTTATTACCCAGAAACGGCCAATTCTTCAAGCTCTTGCTGGGTTGTCAATCCTATAATATGTAATAAATACGCATGAGTGTATTTGTTGCTCTCGGGGGACGGGGGTATTCAGATTTTAGTTTTTCCGGGGGTAATCAGATTTTAGTTTTTCTGGGGACTCAAATTTCAGTTTTTCAGGGGATTCAGATTTCAGTTTTTCTGGGGACAGATTTCAGTTTTCAGGGGACTTAGATTTCAGTTTTTCTAGGGATCGATGTGATTTTAAAAAAATATGGGTCTCATCTATCATGTCGGTGAGAGGGAGCCCGGTTACATGAGGGAAGGAACGGATTGCTGAGAGCTGGGACGCGCGGGGAGCGGGGACGAAAATGCACTGATAAGATTTTGAAATTTTGAAAATTACTCAAAAATTTAACCGGATTTTGGTAAATTATGACGAAAATTCTCAAAAAACTTTCTAATCTTAGTTTTTATTAACAGAAAATAAAGCAATTTTTGGAGTTTCGAAAAATTTTAATTTTAAAAATAAATTTTTATTTATTTTTTAATCGTACCGGAAGGTCAATCAAATCTGCAAAAAAGAGTTTTTTTTCAGGAGTTACTGTAGCTACAAAATTTGAATCCTGAAAACCACTTTCAAAAAAATTCGGGCTATTTGATTGAGGGTCAGTACGATCTAGAGGCTGCCCAACAATTGTAACAAGACTATTGGGGATCCGACACAATAATTGTTCAAAAATTTAAAAAAAAACTGAAAACAAAAGGTCAAAATACTTGATATTAGGTTATTTTTTGATAATTTTTATATTTTCTGCAATTTTTTGAACTTGAGTTTTGTGTAAGGTTGTTGGGGGGGGGGCGTCTCCGGGGACGGGGGGGGGATCCCCGTGTTTTTTGAAAATACGGGGATCCCGTCCC
>JAQIYK010000487.1:0-13964 GCA_034700465.1 Rotylenchus robustus
TTATTTTCCATCCCCCCTCCCCGAAGATGCTTCTTTCTGTTGCGGCTGTTTGGGTTATGCTGGTTGGTTTGGGTGATGAATGGTCCCTCTGATTGGCTTTGCCCCTTTTTCTCCTCCTTTGCTTTGCTCTGTGCTCTCTTTCTCCTTTTTTGTCGTTTATCTCACAGAATTGCGCATCTGGACCAAAAATTGAAGTCCAAAGTGCCTAAAATAAACATTTCTAATCCTTTTTCTAATAAACCCTATTCCCTAGCAATGCGCGAATCTGAATCTGAACACATATTTGACAAGGTTGCAGAAACATCATACCTACATTTGGCGCAACATGTGTTGTTCATTAGGTGGTGTTAATTTTGTGTGAAAATCTGAAAATTGTGCTGAACACTTGAGTTGTGTGAGTTGTGTGAGCAACATGTTGCGTGGAAAAGGCTTAACTCAAGTTTGTCCGCATATTTCATTTTTTGTTTCTCCCCCCCCCCTCCCATCCCCGACACTTTATTCTCTCAATTATATTCAAATTTTCAATTTTGCAGCCCTTCTGGCCGACTCGCTGCGGCTCAACCAAGTGCAGGCTTGTGAGGAGGAACGCATCACGTTGCACTGTCCGCGCAACACACACATCTCACTGCAGAACACCTTCTATGGACGACTGGTGCCGGGAAGGGAACTGTGTCCTTCCCCTCCCCAAACCACCAAAAATGACCTTCGAAGTCCGCCGGAGGCGGAGGAGGACACCAGCTGTGACTTTGCCGAGGCCAATTCCGTAAGGAGCAAAGGGGGGGGGAAATAGTGTGGGAAAAGAGGAGAAAAAGTAGGGCTAGAGAAAACAAAGTAATTTGAGTAATTCGCCGGAGGGAGGGGAGTAGACTTGGACAAGACCAAATTAATTCCCTCCAAACTTCCCGAAGGGGCATTTCCCTCCCCAAGAGCAGCACTCTCTGGCCAATATCGCTAATTTGTTTTTGGAGTACCCCATACCCCAACTTGGTCTCAACAGCACAGGGTTATGGGTTGGGTGTTTTGGGGTTTGGCCAAACCAAAAAGGGATGGACACAATGGGAGAAGATCCCAATTTCCAATTTCCAAACTCAATGTCTTCATCGCCCTCCCCGGACCCTTTCCCACCTTGTCCAGACCCAGTTAAGGTCACTTCCCCCCCCTTCCGCAAATTCCATTTCCAATCCCCTCCCCTGCTCCCCTCCTTCCCTCCCTCCCTCCCTCCCTCCCTCCCTGCATCCCTCGGTCCATCCTTACCTCGCCCCTCCCCACTTTTCCCGCACTTCGCCCATTTCGAGTGTTTGGCGATAGTATTCGTCTCCACCACCACCACCAAAGGGGGAATTGCCTCTCTCTCTCTCCTGCCCTCTCCTCCCCCTTAATACCCTCTCCCACTCTCTCTCATCTCTCCGCTGACCATCCGCGGACATTTCCGCCAACGGCAAAATGAATTTTTGCCCCTCTCCCCTCTCTCCCTCCCCCTGCACCTCTTCCCTCGTCCCTCTTCTTCCCCCGTTGCCTCTCCCCGCCGTTGCTGTCCACCACAATTATCCCTCCCCCCAACCTCTTCCCCACCTCAACCCATGGGAAATGGGTGAAGGGGGGGGGGGAATAAATGCCCTGAGGGAATAAACGAATGAAATGAAAAGAGCCTTCTCTGTCTCTCTGTCTTCCCTCTCTCGTTTCAACACACTCTCTCGCATCAGGCCGTGTTTGAGTGATGAAATTGAGTCGACCACCGCCGACCACTCGCCACCCCAACCCAACACACCGTGGGGGATGGAATGGGTGAGGGGAGAGGGGAGGGAGGAAATGGTCGACGACGGGAGGAGGGGAGGGTGTTGGCCGATGGTCGAGCGAAAATGTAGTGGGAAAGGGAGGGAGGGGGACCGGATGAGGAAAAGAGAGGTTAGGAAGAAGAAAAAGAGGTGATCAAAAAACTAGGACAAATCCAAAGTTGGCCAAAAACCCAAAATTGGATGTGTTGCAAAAAAAGAAAATGTTGCACATATTCGGTGTTGTGCAACAATCCCAGAAGGCACTTTTTTAGTCTCTTTTCCTCCAGAAATAACCTTCCACTCCCCTGCCTCCCTTCTCCAATTTTCGTCTGTTTATATGGTCCACAAATGATGCAAATCGCGCTGACCCACCAACCCCAACCACAATCATCACCCCATCTTCATCATCCGTCCGTCGACAACATCGCCAGAAGGGGGAAGGGCACTCTTTGGCCCTCGGGGGATTACACAAAAGTGCCGAAAGCAAAGAATGGGGCGAAGGGCAAAGAAAGAAAAGAGGCGAAGGGTCATTCTTCATCCGAACAAATGTTCCCTTCCCCCCCCCCACCCCAACCCCATTCAGAGAAGGGAGTTCTTTCTCCCGCGGGGCCATTTGTCCACTCTCTTCCCCCTCTTCCCCCCCCCTTTCCCTCTTTTCTCCCCTTCCCGCCTTCTCTCCTCGCCTCCCCATCGTTTTGTTGGCCTTTGCTGGGCAGCACAATGATGAATGGTTTTTGGTTGGGGTTGGGATTGGATGAGTGGTGGGGAAGGTGGAGGGACTGGGGGAAGGGATAGATCGAATGGACGGATGGACAGACGGATGAGAGGGGGATATAGAGTGGAGAACGGATGAATGGGAAGGGGAGGGGGAAGATATTTGGACAAATTGGGGATTGGAAGAACAAAAGAACAGAAAAAGATTGTGGAAGGGAAAGAAAAGAAACAAACGGATGGAGAGGAATGGGTTGGAGGGGATGTGGTTGGAAAGGGACAGTAATATTTGGGGTCAAATTCATCGGGACCGACTTTGGGTGGGTACCAGCAGTAACAGCAGGTGGACCCACTCTCTCTCTTTCTCCCTCCCACTCATCAGATCCGATCCCGGGGATGTCTAATCCACCCAGAACAATGCTTTCCTTCCTCTCTTCCCTCAGAGGTCATTCTCCCATCGGTCTATTCCTCCCCGATGACAAATTGCCTGGCCGAACTGGCAAATTGGCCGCCTTGTTGTGATGGATTTGATCGGGTGGGGAGGAAAGGGAATTAAGGGGATCTTCCGATTTAAAATGGATTTGTTGGATTTATTTGGGACTGGTTTTTGGTTTCTGAACTGACTGATATTGTTGTCTTTCCATTTCAGCGCATCCAGGAACTGTGCCGTGGCAAGCGCAAGTGCCGCTTGTGGGTTCGGCCCGAGTTCTTCGGCGAAAGGGACCCATGTCCAGGCACTAGCAAATACCTGCAGATCGGGTACAAGTGCACGCCCGGTTAGTCCGAATCTCCGAACTTAGATCTCTGATCTCTAATCTTTGATCTCCGTTCGCTTCAGTGTCTTTCGAGGACCAAAACTTCTGCGAAGGCCAACAGACCCAGTTGGGATGCAAGCCGGGACGACGCCTGTCCGTGTATTCGGCACACTACGGAAGGACAGTGAACGGACAGGCAATGCAGTGCCGGAGACAGGAACAGACGGGAGATGAACAGCAACAACGAGAAGAAGATGGAGCAGTAGTCGGGGAAGGTCAGTGCAAGGCACACAGTTGTTCTGCACCAAAAGTATAGGCTTTAGATATACTTTTAGGCACTCACCCGAAAGTGTGCACTTTGGTACAATTGGCCCAATACTTCCAAATGTTATTTCCTCAGTTTAGTCCAAATCCCACCCATTTTGGGCATTCACTTACTTGGCCCTTCCTTTCAGCTTCCCTTTCGCCTCCATTCAAATCCTTCTGCAAATGCCTTTTGTGTGGCCCAAAACTGGCCAAAAGTGCTAAGAAGAACGGCCCAAACCCCTGATTAAGGGGACTTTCTGGAGGGGAATGGGAGGGGTGGAAGGGGTTGTTTGTGCCATCCACTTCCTTCTCTTCCTGTCCCTTTCTTCCATTCACCACTTCTCTTCTATCCAAATGTCCATTTGCGCGCGAAATGGTGGCCAAGTGGGCCCAATCCTGGCCAAGCTGGAAAAGGGGAGGGGAGCGAGCCGGGCTAATTGCGAATTTGCCAATTCCATTTGGCAGGGAATCGGGGAGAAGATGAGGGGGAAGGGAAGGAGAGGAATCTGTGTCCCTCCCGTCCCTCTGCTGATGAGTCAGTCTTTCCTTCGATAATTGGCTAATTGGGAAGAAGCTGTGGGTCTGCTGGGTAACACATACTCTCCGGAGGGAGGGGAAAGGACATAAAATATAATGTGGTTATTGGAACAGAGAAAGAGGGGAAGGAAGAGGGAACGGAGAGAGTAAAGAGAAGAAGAGAGAGCGAGAGAAAGAGAGGTAATGAGAGAGTACAGTAGTAATATTAAGACGGATTTGCATACGATTATTAACCGGGGACCAAATGCGCAATTTGGGACAGTTTTGGCATTTTCCTGGTTGGGTTTCGGGTTCTCTGAAGTACTTCCCTTCCCTCCCCAAATTCCAAATCCAACTTTCCAATTCCCCCACTTTTCCCAATTTATCACCCCATCATCCCACCAATTCCCCACCCATTCCCACCACCCCAATTCGTCGTCCATTCGTTCGTCCAAAGTGTCGAAAAAAGAATAAATTGTCGGGGAACGGGACGATCAAAGGGCGAGGCGCCGCCACCGCAAAGCTCAATAAAAGGACGATTAAAAGGGAGAGGGGGGGGGGGGCGAAAAGGAGGCGAAAAATGCGGGAAAATGGAAAGGGAGGAGGTGAGAGGAGAATGAGAGAGAGAAGAGGAAAAATAAAGAGAAAAAGAAAGAGAGGAAAGAGAGACGGGAGGGGGATGAATAATGGTCAGAGAGGGGAGAGGGGAGGGGGAGGGGGAGGGACAGGACAAAATAGTACAATAGTATTGAGGAGGAATTGGGAAAAGAGGTTGGAAACATGGAACCCATCTCCAAAAAGGAATTTGGCAGTGAGTTCCAGCTGGACATGGTGCGCAACATATTGTCACCGTATTTCCCTCCATGGCTTGTTTTTTTCTATTCCTCTAGAGGAGGGAGTGATGGGATTGAAGGAGTTCAAAAAGAGGAAAAGGTTCTAGTGGAGTAATAGTTTCCGTGGAGTAGGGTAATAGTTTCCGTTCCTGCTGATTCCCATGTCTCGTGTCCACCTTCAACTCCTCCTCCTCCTGCTCCACTTTCTATCCCTTGTCCACCTCCATCTCCTCCTTCTCCTCCTCCACTTTCTGTCCCCGTTCAGACTGCGTCTCGGATGTTCTCCCGCAGATTGCGCGTCGTTGCCACGCCCGTGCCCAGTGCTCCTTCCCGGTGGACGACCGTTTCCTCGGCCATCCCTGCTCCTCCTTCCCCACCCCCTCCAAATATCTGTCGTTGATCTTCGTCTGCGTCAACGAGGAAGTTTTCAGCGACGCGGCACTCCGGGGCCGACTCGAGAAGATGGCCGAGCTGGAAAAGGTTGGTTAGAATAGCTTATTGTTGGACAGGTTCAATCTAAATTCGACTTTTGAAACTTCTTCTTTCTTTTTTTACAGGAATTGGACAGACTGCGCGAGAACTCCTCCAACTCCCATCGGCATCATCTCCAAACTGTGCCCAGCAGTTCGCCGCCGCTCTCTCGGCACTTTCAACACCCGCTGATGCTGAGACAATCATCGAGTGATGAAGAAGGGGACGAGGAGGGGAAGGCGGAGGAAAGTGCGGACTATGGGATTGAGGAGGCGGAGGGAATAGTCGGGAGTGGAGGAGGAAGACAGAAGACGGAGCAGGAACAGAATATTAGAGCAGGAGATGAACACAGGCTGGAAGAACAACATCAATATGTTCGGGAGAAGATGGCCGGGGAGGAGGACAACACAACATTGTGGGGAACGATGCTGATGCTGCTGAACGGTTTAAACTCTAAAAATTGACGATTACAATGATCTTTCGGTGCTGCTACTTTAGAGGATAAGCCCCGGACAGTGTTCGGTGCTGTACTGCTTGCTTCCCTCCTGCTGGCCCTGCTCCTTTCCCTCTGCGTCGTTGTCCAGTGCCGCGCACGCCTCCGCGAACGCGACAAACGCCTTGCGGAACAACAGAAACAACAGAGGAAGAGGGCCAGAGAACTGCAGTTCCAAAGACAGAACTCGCTGATGATGATGTTGGGAAGGGAGACACCGAGCAGGGTGAAGAGATTGGGAAACGAGTTGGGATGCGGAGGAGAACGGGGACACATGATGATGCTGGGGGACAGCAACAACATCAGTCCGGGCAAGTTCGACAAGTTCAAATTTTTTCCGTTGAGCCCAGTTGACGATCCAATTTGCTACCTTCAGTGTATGTGGACTCCGCGTCGGACGGGAGCAACCAGCGCCTGTTGGACTGCTCGTCCGGCTCAGCCCGCTTCGCTTTGCCCCTTCCGCCTCCGCCGGGCGACATTTACCACGGATGCTATGTGCCGCTGGGCAGCGGAAGTTGCGGAAGCGGAGTCGGCGGATATTATGCCCAATTCGAGGATGAAGACGGAATAGGAAGGAGGACGGGGAGGGAAGAAGTCGGAGCAGTACAGCATGGAGGAGGTGGGAGGAGGATACCGTCGGGGATGCACTTCTACAGCTGAACGATGGATTGGATTGGATGATCATCAACAACAATGTGCTGCTGAACATCTGTCCGGTGTAAATATGTGAAGAAGAACCATTCAGTCAGTCAGTCAGTCATCAGCAGAGTCCTTCCTTCCTTCTCCAAACCTCCGATCATCTCCACCGATCTCATCTCTGTACCGTATTTACCTCTAATATAATCTGTTTGGGTTCTATTTCTTGGAGGGGAGGGGTTCAAATAGAGGAATCTTTTTTGGGAGGTTCTATTAGACGAAATTACGGTATGTTCCAATCCCAACCGACCCTTGACAACACTTTTTTTTGACAACACAATTTACTTTTTCCATAGTAAATTTCTATACAAATTTTTGAGTGTGTGCAATAATAATAAATTGGTGAAAATCGGTCAATATGGTCGAATGGTCGAATCATCACATTTGAAATTGGCAAAGTTCGTTGACATTTGGTCCCGTCCCTTTTCATTGGCTTTGTGTCCCTCCGGCACATTCCCTCCAAAATGCCCTCAGTTGGTGCGCACTTTGCGAGACGGCAACCACCGCGGAACACACCGCCTGGACGGCAGCAACAGTTTGGGCCTGAAAAACAAACAAACAAACAAAAAAAAAGATTGTAAAGATGAGATGATGGGAATGATTGTTGTGGAAGATCAGAAAGTTGCGTAACTTGCTGACCAAACATCATTAAGTCAGTACAATACGATACTGTAACGCAGCTGACGTTACAATATATTTATGTGACGTTACAGTGTACCACATGTGACGCTGGTATAACACATGTCATTACAGTAAACCTCCCATAATTACAGTATAGCTCAAGTGAAGCTACAGTATGACATCACTGAATTAGTTTGCCTAGGTTTGCCCGGGATCAATCCTCCCTGTTGGATGGGGTCTTCAACTATAAGCCGAACCTTTGCCTTGGCCACTTTGGCAGTCGCCAGACATTCGTTGAGCAGTGAGTCCATCCGCGCCGCTTCGTACTCCAAAAAGGCGCCCAGCGGACGGTGCGCGGAGATGGCATCGTCGCGGGACAGCACGCGCATGATGCTGACCAGCGAGTGGCCCTCGATGAATATCTGACGGGAATGGGGGCCAAGGATGGATAAGGGGAATGGGGGCCAAGGATGGATAAGGAGAACAACTTGTTCAAAACCGACCATTTGGACCTTCTGGAAAGACTGCTTGGGCTCCCCGTGGGCTTCGATCAGCGCGAAGAATTCGTCGATGCTGCGCGAAAGAGCGGAGATGTGGGTGCTGATCTGGGGATGGTACAGACGGAACAGTTCACGTTGGTCGGGCCCCAGGGAACGGGCCAACTCCGCGTTGACACGACGCTGGTGCGGTACATTGACTGGTGAGGAGGGCGAGGAGCCAGAGGGGGAAAAGCTCTTCAGAGGAAAGGTTTATATAAAGAAAAAATCCGGATTACCGCCAGGTTGGTGATGTGCACATCGCCACCGCCTGCCGCCTCGCTGAGCACCGACTGCAGGTCGTCCTCCTCCACCACGATGTCCCCCTCCCCCTTATTGTTGTTGTCGTCCTCTTCTCCCATTTTGCTGTTCATCAACTGGATGTGCTGATTGTTCGGTACATTGCCCCTCTCCTCCAGCGTCAAGACGGAGCTGGTCGAACTGGTCGACTCCCCGCCGTCCATGGTCACTTCATTGTTGTTGTTCGATGACCCGTTCCTTGCCCATCGTCCTGCTACTCCTTGCTGTTGATGCCTTCCTTCCACCTGCCTTTGCTCCATTTTCCTTCCCTGCAACACAACCAACTACTTCACCCTCTTGTTTCAGTTCCAACCCCTTCCCTTTAGCTGACCTTGTCCATCCCTCCACCGGCTTTTCCTCCTCCCCCAAATGCGATCCGATGATAATCCGCCGAAGATGCTTCTTCTCCTCCCTGTCTCGTGGCATTGTTGTTGTTGTTTTCGTCTTCAGTGGCAGTGGACTCGGAGTAATAGTTGAGCAGGGACGAGGTGGGCGAGGAGGGACGAACACCGGCGGAAGAAGGCGGAGGAGGAGGGAGGGGCGCGGGGGGAGGCGGGGGCGGATGGCAGGAAGGATGGAAGGTCGAGGAGGAGGAGGCGGAGGAGGACATGAACACGGAGGAGGGCGGGCGAGAGGAGGCGGACGAGTCGCGCCACAGGGACAGCGAGTACACCCACTGGACAAGCTTGAAACAGTCCTTGGGCAGCTAAACAACGAATTGGGAGCATTGGGAGAAAATATCAAGCAATTCATCTCACCTGGGGCAGCATGGCCACAAACTGGTCAAGCGCGTCCTGTCCGGCATAGGAGCCGGCAGAGCGAGAGAGCGCGGGCAGGGACCAGCCGGTGGCATCTAGGGATTGGCGCAACCTGTACAAGTAATTTGATTGTTGCTGAGAAACTTCTCCTTCCTCCCCCACCTTCGCAACATCACCAGCGATGTTTGGACTGGCCGGGCAAGTTGTCGCAACTGATACTGCCGGTAGTCTCTCACATCCAGAGAGATGCGGCCCAGCGACTCGACCAGCTCATCCAGTGCGAACTCTACAGTGTACCTGTACTGGTTGAAGATGTGGCTACGAATTAATTTTATTCAACCAACACAGTGTCCCGGATGGCTGCCAGGTTGTGGCGAAGAATGTGCGACTGGCGCCACCCGCCGTGCCCCGTGCCGGCAGCCACAAATTGGCCCATCTTTAGCGCGTTGATCTCCACCACTTTGGCACAGTCCGTCAGCTGGGAGCACAAAAAGCGCTTGCGCAGCTGGGCCTGTGGCCAAATCAATCAATCAATCAATCAGTGTTAATCCCTTCTCCAATTTGATAACTAAAAACCCCAAAGTTCAGCCAAACCTCGGCCTCCACCGCAGCGGCATTCGCGTCTCCGTCGCTGTCCACCAAACTGCCGCTCTCCTCTTCCTCGTCCTCCCGCTCGCTGTCGCTGTAATCCGGCGGTGGTCTGAAATGGGTGTGGTGATGAACCGAAGGTCACCAAGGGAGACGAACCCGTCGAAGGGTGCGTAAAAGTGTTGGGTGGGGTTGTCGTCGAAGGTGACCCCCCGGCGGATGCCCTTTCCTCCTCCTCCCGCCCCTCCTCCCCCTTCCGGTTCTGCTCCGTCTTGCTGTCCGTCTGCTCGCCCCGCCTCGTTGTCCGCATCCTTCAGCCTGTTCAACAGTCGACTTATCTCCGGCAGACTCCTTTCATCCTCCACCGCGCCGTACCCTTTCTGTGTTGATGATGGACTGTTCGCGCGCGGAGTACGATTAATAGAGTCCATGGACTGGCTGAACATGGGCTCCATCATTGCTGATGAGGTGGCCGGGAAATGTTGGTGGGAGGAGGAGAAGGAAGCGCCCATTGTGGGGGTGGCGGAGCCGGAGGACACTGTGGAAGGGCGTCGGGATGAGGAGGAGGTCATCAAGGAGTTCGGGTCCAGATTGTTGTTGTTGGTCGGGTCCAGCGAGAAGGACAGCGAGGACAAGGACAGACGGCGCTGAACAGACACAAAATGAAATGTGGGGGATACGGTAGCATTGAGTACGATAGCATAGTCGGCGTATGGCAGAAAGATTGGAAAATCAAGATACGGTTGCATGGATAACTTGCCTCGGGCAACGGGGACGAGGACATGGAGTTGACGGAGCCGGATGGGTGCAGGTAGACTGGCTCCGCCCTGGCCATGTACACCTTTGGCTGCACAAAATGCGGCGTCATACCCCGCTGCAGTTGGTGCTGAGCCAGCTTGGCCGCCACCCCACCAGTAGTTCCTCCTCCTTTGTATTGTTGCGAGACAAACTCACTGGGATCTAAAGACATTGCTATGGATGAGAAGAAAATGGGGTGGGAGCCAAAAGAAACAGCTGAGGGAGCACAAAGGAGGGAAGATGGCCCCTCAGCCTACTCTCCAGCGGTGGTCCTCCGCCTCACTTCCGCTACTTTGGCGCGATTGAATGTCCAATCACTCACCAAACTGCTCCAAACTGCGGATGGCCTCTTCGACGGCGTCCACCTCGCCGTCCTTGTTGTTGTTCTGCGTGAGGTTAGGCTCTGTTTTCTGCGGCACGAACTCGGTCAGTCTCAGCGTCGAGGGTGTCAACAACGAGTTTTGGGTGCTGTTGCTGTCCCGGGACGACTTTCTTCGCCGTTCCTCTTCCGCTGCTTCCGCTTCCTCCGCCTCACTTCCGCTACTTTGGCGCGATCGAACACAGGAGGGGACGAGGGAAGAAGCGGAGGCGGAAAAGGGAACGGAGGAGGACTTTTTGGAGGCGGACGGGCGGAGACGGAAGAGGGACTGGCGGAGAGAAGATAGACTGGGGGACTTGGGACGCGGTTGTTGTTGTTGGGTTAGGGGAGTGGCGGAAGAAGACGAGGTGGACGAGGAGGTGGAGCAGGTCACCGAGCCGGACACGCTCGACTGGTCATCTCCAGCTGTTGCAGATGACGAAGGTACTGATGATGAACCCGAGGAAGAAGAGGACGAAGCCGGAAAAGAGTCTTCCACTTTGGAAGAAATCATTCCGTGAGTGTTGTTCTGGTTAATCTGTTGCTGATCCTCCTCCATCTTCTTCTCTCTGCCCAACACAACAATGGTCGGTTCCGAGTCCCTGCGAAGCAATTGATGTTGTTGCTGTAGTTGTTGGGGTAGGCCGAAGGTGGTTTGGGTTCGGCGAAGGACGGGCGGGAGGGAAGATGCCCCGGGGGAGTGTTGCGGGTGGTTGTGGTGGGGTTGCGGTGGCCGCGCGGTAGGAAAGGCGGTTGGTCTCGGCGGGGCGGGCGGTGGTTTCTCGTTGCCGGGACTAAAACGGGCCAACATTGCCTGAGGCTATTATCGACTGGACAAACCTGGTGATGTTCATCGACTGGGGCCCGTTGCGCACGAACAGCGAAGGCGTGGAGAGGGCCGGGTTTAGCGACGACTGGGAGGTGCCTCGCTTGAACGGGATGGCCGAGTAGGGTCCCGGCGACTCGGCACCAGAGGGTCGAGACTGCTCCTCCCTTCGCCAGCCCCGGTCTCCCGCCGGCATGCTGGTCTCGCGCTCGCGCCTCGCCAAGGGTGAAGACGGCGAGTCGGAACAGGACGAGGCGGTGGTGATTGGTATGGAGTAAACGGTGATCGAAGACCCGCCCAGAGGTCCAGTCCTGCTCAGCGGCACCGGCGAATTCCTCCGCCTCTGTTGCTCTTCCAGCAGTTCCCCCAGCGATGCCTTGCGCACTTCGCTCCCATTGCCCTCCGGCCCTGATGAGTGCTGGGGGTGCTGCTCCCTCTCCGCAATACGGCGTGCCTGTTGCGGTGTCCAAAACAACGAGTCGAAATGCCGACGAAGTTCAGGGGAGCGCAATTGGCCGAGGCGATTGACTGGGGATGGGAACTGCGCAGAGCTAAAAAGGAAAGTGGTTGAAAAAATTAAAAATTTGGAAAAAATGTGAGAAAATAAACACATCAAGCAAAGTATTGGTCATTCGATTTTGAGTCATCGTGGGTTGGATGATCAAAAGAGACTGATTCCACGTGTTTTGGGACTAATGACACAAATGTTTATATGTTTGCTTGGCCCACTCACTCACTTTGGAGGACTTTGGAAGTCCCGGGAACTGGCGGAGGTGGCGGCGAAGGAGGAGGAGGGCGGAGAGGAAGTACTGGTCGCCGAGCTCATGTCGAATTGATCGGCGCCACCATTGTTGAAGTGATGGTGGGGAAGGATGGTGGTGGTTGAATGGGAGGAAGAAGAAGCCGGAGAAGCGGAGGAAGAAGCCATCGGCAGGGCGCTGCTCTTCGCCTTCATTTTCTAAAAATGGATGGATTACAATGGGTTTTTGGTGGAAGAATAGTTGTGGGAATGGGGAGGGAGAGGGTGGAAAACGGAGAATTGGGCGGGGGAGGGGGAGGGGAAGAAGAGTTGTGGGAAGGAGATGAAGGACCAATTGGTCCTTCCCCCCCCAACCCACCCTTTTTAATCGTCCGGTAGTGAAACTACCACCACAGAAAGTTGTGGTGGTTGTGGTGGACAGTTTGGAGGTTGTCCTCTTTCTTTCCTTCTCTTGCCTGATCACTCACTTTCCCTCCCCGCCCGGGCAATGATCACCTTATCATCATTCATTTTCGGTGATTGATCGATTTGGCGAATTTTGGGGGACAAACTGACGAACGGTGCGCGAGAGGGAAGGGGGAGGGGGATTGGTGGGTGGCGGAACGTGGCAACTTCCGCCGATTTGGAGAAAAGTGACAACGGAATGACAGACTCAAAGTGCGCCAAATGGCCTTTCTTTGCAAAATACCGTACTTTGAGGTAACCCTTGCACCGGTCTTTACAGTACCCTGCTGTTGTTGCCCACCTGCTGGTGGTTCTGCTCCTGCTCCGTTTCCTCCTCGCCCTCCTCCAGCACTCTGATCGGAATGTGTCTGACCACACTTCTCCCTTCTCCTCCGCCTTCCCTGTCCTTATCCAACATCAGTCCGCTCGTCCCTACAATAATTTAAACTGTTCATCTCCAACTCCATCTCCGACCCTTTGCTCACCGTTGCTGAACAACATCTGCGGCAGTTTGTCGCAGAGGAAGGCGGAGCGGAAGAAGGGCGCACCACTGCCGGAACCGAAGTCGTGCATTTGGAACAGTTCGCCGACCCGTTGGGGAAGTGCAATTGCCTGGAAGGGGAGGAAAAGGGGATTTGTGGAGGAAAATGGACGGGGTGAGCAATAAAGTGAATGATGAGGAAAGGGGAGGGGAGGTGGAGGGGGAGGGGAGAGGGAGGGGAAGGAGGGGAGGGGGACATGTTTTCGAAGGATTACTTTTTATGGGGAAGTAACACGACGGGTTGGTGGGTGAATATAACTCTTGCTGTTTTTGTTTGCTTATATGTTTTTGGGATAAGCTATTTCATTGGAAAAATATATATTTAAAACACCAAAAAATGGAGGTAAAAAGGTGTGGTTGATCAATGTATAGTGGATGAGGTTGGGTACCAGCTTGGACCTGCAACTGACTCCCTTCCCCCCCATCCCCCGTCTCTCTTCTATCCAACATTGACTTTATCCCCACCCCAAATTGTGGTCTCCTCCCCCCCCCTCTTCATCCTCCTTCTTCTTCCCCCTTTTGCTGTCTTTCTATAAACCAAAAGAGGATGGTGCGCGGAGAGATTTGGCGGTGAGCGAAAAAGGGGACGGGGAGAAAGGCCTGAGGCAATATGAATGGGGCAAAAGGGGAGAAAAAAAGATGGACGGGGAGAGGAAAAGGAACACACAACTTGTTGATGGTGAACGGAGATCGATTGGAGAGAGATGGGATCGGGGGGAGGGGGACAAATTGACGCAATTTGGAAGAGATTTTGTTTGGGTTGGGGTGAGCGGGTGGACGGAAGGAAGGAAGGTGAATATGAGTAGTATATGAACACAAGATCCACCCGGTGATTAATGACCTATTAATAAGCTGTCACCAATCACTTTGATTGACAG
>JAQIYK010000488.1:0-13953 GCA_034700465.1 Rotylenchus robustus
AACTTGTACAAAGCAAATTATATATGGCGCAAACGTTTACAAAATGGAAGGGGGAGCGCGCGCAAAACCCCAACTGCACCCCCCTCTGCACCCCCTACAGGGGGTGAGCGCAAACCACCCGAGTGCATCCCCCCTTGCCGACGTATGCATCAGCCTTTGATTATCCTATATAATTTAAGAAAGTTTATAAAACAGTCCTGTCCTGTATAACTGGAACTGGTGTCGATTGCCTAACTAATTTTCAACTTTTTAATTTTAAAGAATGCTCAAGGAAAGGAGAATTATTTTTACCACCACAAAATTTAGCCAACTTTCTTCTTGTGTGTTTGGGATTTCCAAGTTATTTTATCCTTTCAATTGGTAAGAAATTACTTAAACTATGTACTAGATTAATAAATATTTTATTTAGGCAAAACTTATTCATTCCAATATTGCCTCATAATTTGACAGACATGTTGATGTAATTTTATTAAAATTTAAGAAAATTATTTTAAAAAATGTAATATCTTATTTATTAGACATTAACAAACAAACAAATTTAGGGCTCCAATGCCATATTTGATTGGCGTTCCGAAGGAAATTTTTCAAAAGCAAAATAAAGCAGAGTTTGGAGACGTTGTAATCATGGATCTTGATGAGAAAATACTTACTTCACCATATGAAGATAAATTGCCTTCCGATGCGCTCAATTTTTTGCGAAATCGTTTAAAATTTTCGAGCGATGTCTTTATTTCTGATTCCTTTGCAAGAGCATTTTTACAGACCAATGTTTTAATATTCGGTAACTACACATCAGGGTTTATTGCAAGTAAGTTTGTAATATTGAACACTATTTTCCTATATTTTTAAATAGATTTACAAGGATCCTATAGCTGGGACAGACGCTTGTTTGTTGAAAAACAACGGCAAACACTTCGGCCATATCTTCACTCTTTGATAGGAAAAGATGGTGTTCAATATTTTGAGCGCTTTGTTGAAGAAAGGTTGATGGCACTGAATGAGAATAGAGTGATTATTGATGAGTTTGAAAGAGAGGTGCAAATAATGGGTGTGCGCAGACATGTGGAGAAAAATAGTGCGACTAATAAGGTAATTTTAACTTATTTTGCTATTTAAATTATTTAGATTAGTCTCAAGAAATAATACAACAGGCAATTAACTCTGTAAGCTTTGTTACTTCGAATTGGCAGCAGGATATTTTTAAATTTATGAAAGGAACATAAATGTTGGAAAACATAAGCCCCTGCTACCAATTATTTGATTTTATTCTAATCCAAAAATTTTGAGGTAAAAGAAAATGCGAATGATGTATTTGGAGCTTTAAAGGATCAATTCCATTCAATATCGGTAAGTTTTTAGTATAAATAAGCGTTTAACTTGGCATATTTTCTTAATTAGAGTGATTATTGCACTAAAAAGTTCATATAAAATATCTTTTTTTATCAGAGAATGGATTCACACTCAAAAAATATTATAATTATAATTCAATTTTTCGTTTGATATTCATAAAAAAATAAAATTAAAAATTGCAGGTCAGAGATAAGCTGAATAATTTCAAACCTAGAAGAGATAAGGAATTATCCAACTCAAGTCAAAGGAGAAGGCCAAGCTCTTCATTTGCTCATGCGCGGTCAAAATGCAAACATATCGATCCGTTGTCAATTGATACGTCTCAATTTGATTTTAATAATTTGTCAAATAAACTGAAGATCCCTACAAAAACACGTTCTGCTTCTCCGTCGGATGTGGAGAGTGCGCATTCAGTTGGTGATCTAATCGACCTCACTGAGGAAGCACCCAACAAGCCATTTATGTCAACCAACATTTATTCTAGTCCTAATCTCCAACAACATGAAAATCCCAGTTCAAACTCTGTATTATTTGGCCCTAGTGCGACCAATATTCCGTCTTATTTGCCCACTGAATATCCACCAACTTCATCGTCCATTGTGATTAAAGGTAGAAACAAGTGGGAAAAATTTGAATAAAAATGAATACAATAATCTTCAACATTGGTATCGTTAATAATGTATATTTTCCTCGTCTACATTGTTTCGAATTTGATAAAGGCATTTAGAGGATTGAATTTTTTGGTAGTTGTTTTAGATATATTTTTGTAGAATGTTGCTGTATTCTGTTAGATGCAAGAACCTACTAATAAAAGCAAAGTGATCAGGTAATAAGCTTTATATTAAAAGGCTTGCTTTTTTAGTATTTTCTAAAAAAAAGTCAAAATGAGATACAAATTTAAGAAAGGATTGAGTACCCATATGTATAAAAAATACTAGCTAGAAATTTACCTATATGTATGTGGCTGGAAAAATCTTGTTTAAAAAATAGATGACTAATAAATAAAAATGATGATAAGATAATAGCGATTAAAATTTTAATTGTTAAAATTTAATTTTTACAAGAATTTTACATTTTAACAGAAGAACCTTTGATTGTACTAATTTGGATGCCTTCCGCGGGCCCGTATCCTGGGGGGGGGGGGGGCTATCCGGGCTGAAACCCAAAGCCCCCCCGAAATGCCATTATTTAATAGTGTGCCCCACTTTGTTTTGGAAATTCACTAAAATTTCTCGAAACTAATTTTTTCATTATACTTTCCCTTTTGGTTCCCAGAATCAGTTAAAAAAATTTCGCGCAAGGCCTATCGACGCCGCAAAATTATGAAAATTAAGCTCTCAAACCAAGAATACACCCCTAAAAATAGATTTTTCGGTGCAATAATAAAAATGCATCCATAAAAATATACTTTTGAAAAAAGGTCGTCAAAAATTGGCACCACAAAAACTTATAATTTTTTGTACATAGGACATAGCCTCCCCCTGAAATCCAATCCAGGATACGGGCCTGGCCTTCCGCACTACTGCCTCCTTACTCTGGTGTTCATTGTATGTAGCTTTAAATCAGAGCTCCCAAAAAAAAATCAAAAAAGGACACATGAAAAAATAAGAATTTGGGTCGAAAAAAGGACGCACTAAAATATCATAAATATTTGATTTATCAATCAAATAAAATGTGAGTCGATAAGGTACTTGTCTGTTAACGAGGGGGGGGCAAACTATTAACGGGGGGGCCCCGGGGGGCAAAACCAAAAAAATTTATAAGGTTTTTTAAAACTTGCAAACGGTTTAAAATGTCCTAAAATGTGGTTAAATGTGGTGTGGTTAAACCACTTAAAAGTGGTTTAAAACCTTTTTTGAAATTTTTAAAAGTTTTTGGGTTTTTGGGCCTTAAATTGATCAAAAATCCTCAAAAAACGTGCAAAATGCCATTTCGTGGACACACCAAATCGCAAAAATAATGACAAAAAAGATTAATTGATCTTTGATCATTTTTGTAAAAATCGAAATTTTAACTTTTTGAAGGTTTTAAACCACTCAATAAGTGGTTTTATACCATTTTTGAGCACATTTGAGGTGATTTCTGGTCTTTTTAGGGGTTTTCTGACAATTTTAAAATTTTTGGTTTTGCCCCCCCCCCCGTTAACAGACAAATACCGTGGATAATAATAGATCAATCCCGTTTTCGGGGCGGTGGGGGGGGGGAATGGTGAGTTAGAAGGGCCGCGGGGACGGGGAATTCGATTTGTCCCCGGTCCCCGGTTTTTTTTGGCGCGGGGGGATTCCTCGAGTACCCCGGGAATTTAAAAAATTGTCAAAAAATGAAAAAATAGCATTTTTGGGATTTCTATTTTTCAACATTAAACATTTTTGCGATGCCAAAGGCCGAAAATGTACAAAAAATGTCTTATTTTTAGACAAAAATTGTCAAAATTTTGCCAAAATTTTTTGGCCGAGGCCAAAAACCCCGGGTTCCCCGCCGCCCATTCCCCGTCCCCGTTTTTTTCGGCGGCGGGGGGGGGGGGGAATTTGGCCAAAAAGCGCCTTCCCGGTGGAATCTCCGGGGGGACAGACCGGGGTACAACCCTAATTTTAAAATTTTAATGTTTATAAAAAAAATCTTTTTAATTATACAAGAGATAGGTAGAGTGGCCGACCCTCTATTATTTAATTCTATAAAAAATTAAATAGGTGGGGAGTGGCCGATCGGCGCCGTCGGAAAAAACCAAGAATTTATCACATTTTTTAAGAAATTTGAACATTTTTTGAGAAAAATCGATAACGGCGGCGCGGAAAAATTGAGATTTTGGCTTTGATAATGAAAATTTGCGAAATTTTGGACTAAATTTCTCAAAAAAGTGACGGTGGTCGAAAATAAGGACAAATGTTTGAAAAAAGGACATTTCAAATTTCTAATTGTAAGATCGGGACCCTCCAAAAAAGGACAAATATTTAAAAATACAATTGGGAGCTCTGCTTTAAACTGTGTCCTTCTGTGCTCTCTAATTCATCCATCCAACTCTCTCCATCCATTCGTTGTCCAACCTTCCCTCTCTCGCTACTCTCCTTCCTTCCTTATTCTATCTATTCATTGGTGGCGACAACCATCCTGACTCCTTTTACTTCACTTTCCTTTCAATCCATCCCCAAATTGAATAGTGAATGTGTGCTTTTTAGCAGCAGCAATAGCGGAGCACATCTGCTGCTGTAGAGCCATTTGGCTGTTGGCGAGCCATTGGCTATTTCATGAGTAGACAAAAACAGAGAGAAAGTATGAAAAGATGAGAGAAATATAAGAGAAAGAGAGAGGTGGTAGAAAGATGGATTGAAGTGAGGAGGGAGGGAAATCCCTTGGGTTGCATTTGTCACACCACAAGCACCGACTCATGATGGAAATTAATAATTGTATTATATACTATTTAAATTAATTTTCACTTTTTAAAGCCATATAAATAATGATTTAATTTAAAAAATAGCGTTTGTAAAATGAAAAATTGTAGAATTATCGATTGACAACATCACCATACAACAATTCAAAAATGAATATCGAGCACAACAATGGATGAAACAACTAATAAAAGGACAATGTGCTTTTATGTTTTTTTGTTATGGTCGCTTTTGTTGTCGAGTTTGGCTGATCCAGGTTTTGATTTGAATAATATACGTATTAATATAATAATATCATATTAATATTAATGTTTCCTATCTAACGCTGTGTTTTTCAAGGTTCGCCTCCATCAATACTAGAGCATCCCCTCGACATTTTAGTCGTAAAAGACGATCCAGCCACATTAAGGTAAAAATTTGTGCAAAGATGACATAAGCCTATTTTCTATATAGATGTGGTGCTACTGGCGAAGACGTGGATATAACATGGTACAAGGATTCGGAGCTTGTTAGGGTAGGCAATGGTCATCGACTGCTTCTTCCAAATGGGTCTTTGTTCCTGTTAAAAGTTAACAATGGTATTTTAAAAGTCTGATTATACTCTATCGTTGATTTTATTATAATAAGGCGGAACTGATTCTGATGCTGGCACGTATTACTGTATTGCGCGGAATAGGCACGGTGAAGTTCGTTCTCAAGAGGCGAGCGTAAGAATTGCCATGCTGCGCGATGACTTTAGAATAAATCCTCATGCCGTTCAGGTTTTTCATTTTTGGAATTTTATATGTACATTATAAATGGTTAACGTTGTAAGTTTTATCTTTTATATAAATTGTTAAGGCACTTATTGGCAATAGCGTCACTCTCGAATGTTCTTCACCAAAAGGATTTCCCGAACCATTGGTCACATGGCGAAAAGATGATAAGGAACTGAACATTCAAGACCAAAAATATCACCAAAGTCCCGATGGCAGCCTTGTTATAGAAAATGTTAAAAAAAATAATTTTTGTTTTTAAATTTTAATTTTTTTAGGCACAGCGAACCGATGCTGGTTTCTATCAATGTATTGCAACAAACTTGGTAAATTTTCAATGAAATTTATTTTGAATATTTTTTTGATTTTAGGTTGGTGAACGTATTTCAAAACCAGCACGACTTTCAGTTTTCGAGAAACCAAAATTCTTGGTAAATATAACTAATTAAAATGTAAATTCATTAAAATTTAGATTGAACCAAAAAATGTGATAACAGAGGTAAATTCTTCAGTGCTTTTTGAATGTCGCGTGATTGGAGAGGTTTACTAAAATGAAATGAATAATATTTTAAAAAATGATTTAGCCGATGCCCAGTATTTCTTGGAAAAAGCGAACTGGACAAATGCCTATTGGAAGAGCTTATGTAGCCAGAGATAGAGGAGGCCTTCGCATTGACAGGTTTAATTTTTGGTTGCAAATTGTTCATTGATTTTAATTTCATATTTACTTTATAACAGGATTCAACCGGACGATGCAGGTGAATATGTTTGCTACGCGAAGAATCCAGTTGGAAGCATTGAATCAAGTGCCCAGCTACATGTCAATTCTCCACCAGTCTTCTCCAAGTCACCTCAAAATTTGCGCATAGGTCAGGGCAGAACGGCGGTTTTTGAATGTGAAGCGAATGGTCAACCTACACCGGGAATATTTTGGAGCAAAGAAGGAGATCAGGTTAAATTGCGGTAATTACAATTGTCAGGGATCAGGGTGCATTTGGTTTAGCTCTTTACATTTTTCTCTGGCCTTGTTTCATCTGACGGTCGAATACAAGTAACAAAGGAAGGTCGTTTGATAATCGACAACGTTAGACAATTGGATCAAGGGAATTACGTGTGTGCTGCTGTTAATTCGGCTGGATCAACACTAGCAAAAGCCTCGCTCGGGATAATAAACGATGGTTAGTTGGATATTTCTTATATCTTTTGACATTTACAATAGTCTTTGAAGAACTAAAAAATATGGAAACCTTTCATAACATGAAACATGGTCTTTGTAACTAATTTTAATGATGGTTTAATTTAAAAAATTATTGTAGATCGGTGGTATAAAAAGAAAATATTTTTGTTGTTGAAATTTTCCATAAAATTAACCAATGGTATACTGTAAAAATCGTTCTGCATTCATTGTATTTTAAATCACTATTGTAGCTTTTTTATCCTTTTTATATGCCGCTCATTGTCTCGTTGAAATTTGATCCAATTCTATTCTGTTGCATTCATAGGTTAACCTTTCCTCATTCATTGCTCATTTATGGTCACATCTGTTACCACAATTCATTCCACATTTGTATATTCAAATCATGCTGGGTCCATTCATGCAACAGGTCCATTCACTTCTGCGCTTTGGATTTATGAAAAATATTTCCTTTTAGGTGGAAGTTATAAGTTATAATACAGGCCTTTTTAACCAAGTCAGGAGCATATCCCAGCCAGGGGCGTACCGAGGATTTGGGGGGGGGCAGAAATTTTTTCGGTGCGGCTACCTTTTATTCGCACCGAAAAGTCGATTTTATGGGTGTATTTTTGGTAATCTCATCGAAAAGTTGATTTTTATGAGTTGTATTTTTAGTTTGATGGCTAAATTTCATATAGGCGCCGCAAAATATCGTAAAAATTTTAATTTTTGACATTTTGGGGGGGGGGCAGCCGAACCGACAGAAAATTTAAAAATTTTGAAGAGGGGATCTTTTTGTCAGCGAAAAATTCTCCATGATAGGCGCAATTTTTCACCGTTATAACGTTAAAAAATCGCCACGCCTAAGGCGCGGCATGACCCACCTCAATTAATGTATATTTTCGGTTTATTTTTTATCAATAAATTCGGTTTATTTTTTATCGATCTGTATTGTTTTATCGGATATACTTAGTTTCTTATCGTAAAATCATTTTTGTCCCAAATCTTTGCCTCAATATAATCCCGTTGTTTACCTTTACTACTATAATAGAGTAAATACCTGTGCAAATAATGGACATACATTAATTTCAGCACTTTTATCTTCTCTATTATAGGTAATTTCACACTATCTTTTATTCAAGTACACGTTTTTTCACAAACTATTATATTAATTCTTTTTTTTTTGTTTACAAAATACAATTAGCATTTTTTAAGAATTATAATGTTTCTCTTTTTTCTTCTGTTAGACGCTATTTTCCGGTACTGATATGCTCCATCACATCACTAAACCCTTTGCCCCCCCCATCCCTTTGTGATTTTTTGCCCAACCGTAGTGTCCCGTTTCCCCAGCTTTGGCTTTTGGTTGCGTCAATTAAATTGGACAGAACCATGAATCAATGAAACCAAAGAGGGAGGTGGGAGGGAAGGAGACTGGCTCGGCTCACACGGTTGGATTCTCTTTTTTCCTGTTAATCCTTTCTTCTTTTCTCTTTGCGGATGGTCAACCATTCGCATTTGACGGGTTGGTGAGAAATGAATGGCATGCAAACGGATGAGAGAGGGGGGGGGAGGCGGACATGGTCAAGGCCTGCGCTGACCGAGCGGATGAAAGAAAGGGAGGAAGGTACGGGGATCATCGCTAGACAGAACAGAGAGAAAGAAGAGAATAAATTTTCATCCCTTCCTTCTCCTTTTCGGAGCCTCTTTCTTCAGAGAGCAATTTTGGGCTCATCGCCACACACACAACATTTGTGAGCAAGTGGGCAAGGGAAAAAAAGTAGGGTTAAGTACTACCTCCATTATTTCCGGACTACTTACATCCTTGAGAATCGATTCCTCAATTTCGCCAAGTTCACCATGTTTATTTTATACCAGTAACTCCTGACTCTTACACTCAACAGCGAGCGGTTGATTTTGAACTTTTACTAGTGTACCTCAATTCAATATTTAGCACTGAAATTACGCATACGCATGTTATTCACAACTAAATTTAAATTTGAATGGTTTTCGGTCAAATATTGAATCTGGCCACAACTCTATCACTCTCATGCTATCAGCATCCACAAAATTGCGCTAATGGAAGTAAATTTTATCAAAACCATTACATAAAAGTGTTAAGTACGTTCGAAATAAATAGCATGATAATTTTAGCCAGCACCGCCTATCCGCCACCGATCATACAGTATGGACACCATAACCAGACTCTCATGTTCAATGATATGGCTATTTTGCCTTGCCAAGCAACTGGACGTGTTCCTGTAGAAATCACCTGGTTGAGAGATGGGAAGAAGTTGGATTTCAACGCGACCGAGAACAAAGGAAGATACAGACAACTGCCGGTTGGGACACTGCAAATAACAGATTTAAAGTTAGTTCAATTCATATTCACATTTTTTGTCCCATACTTTGTCCACTAAATGTACTTTTCCACTAATGTGTATTTTTCAGGAGGGAAGATACTGGAGTGTACACATGTAGGGCGAGAAATGAGGATGGGGAAGCAACTTGGACTGCTTCGTTGATCGCCGAAGAACATACTAATCAAGATACAATCTTTCATCGAATGCCCGACGCAGCTGCACTCCCATCATCACCTGGACAGCCAAAAGTGTTAAATGTCACCGAAGGAAGCATTGACTTAGAGTGGACGACTCCTGAACGACATGGTTCCTCGCCTATTTTCGGTTATCTACTTCAATACTGGAGCCCAGAACTTGGAGAGGTATCAACAAACATGTCTTATTCTATTTTTTTGCTAAAATACTTAGACATGGCAAAATGTTTTGGATGTTGTGCCAAATACACGCTTTCTCGTCAAAGACCTTCAACCAGCACACTCATATGTTTTTATTATCCGAGCTGAGAATTCTAAAGGTATTGGACTGCCATCGCCGATGAGTGAAATTAGTCTCACAAAAAAGTCGCTGGATCCGGAGAAGGGTAATGAACGAAGTCAACGATTGAACCAATTGCTTGACTTGGAAACAGCTCGACAAAGGTTGGCATCCGAACAATTGGTCAAATTGGTTGAAGTCAGGGCTTTGAATGCGACTGCTATTCTACTGAGTTGGAAACGCCAAAGAATTGTAAGAGAAATAGCGGATAATGATAATAAGAATAAAACGCGAAATTTAGGAACCTTTGGTGCAAGGCTATTACATTAAGTGGCGTGGACCACCTATTGTTGCTCAAGATCACAGTTGGGTTAATGTCACAAATTCTGAAACAGACCACGTGATCGTCAATGGGCTGAGGCCATTCAACAACTACGAATTTTTTGTGATACCTTACCATCAGCAAGTTCAGGGTATGCCATCGAATTCGCTTGATGGTACCACGGCAGAAGCTCGTAAGCATTTATTATTAAACATTTTGTAAGTAAGAGAAACTATATTGTTGAAGCTCCGAGCATGCCTCCAACTGACGTTCGTTTACGGATGCTTAACATCACCTCACTCCGAGTATCCTGGCGTCCTCCTCCAACAGAAGCGATAAACGGAATTCTCAAAGGATTTATAATAAACATTAAAAGGTGCGACAGTACTTGTCGGAGAATAAGTGTTACGTCTAAAACAATTTAGCAACCACTCATCTGTCGAAGACCGTAATATCACTACCAATGAAAGAGCCACCAGTGTCACACTTTATCGTCTTATTCCTAACGCCAGCTATGCAATACGCGTTGCGGCTCGCACAAATGCAGGAGTAGGTGCTTTTTACAATGGCGAACCGGTTGTAATGAGTAAGCAACACATTTTATAGAAAAACTATTTGAGACTAATGTTATTTTAGCCGAAGAAACGTTGCACCGACACATTCGTCTTTATGAAAGGTCAGACAGTTCTTGGTATCGGCAACCGTGGAGTGTGTTGGTGTGTGGAATTGTGCTCTGGTGCTTGCTCCTTTTGGCATTGGTTCTTTTTTGGTATCGTTGTTGTCATAGGAAGGATCGCGAAGGTGCAAACGGAGCCCAGGAGTTTATCAAAATTAGAGATGGAAGTGTAGCGAACACAACGATGATCGGCGATATGAGGAATGCATTTTGGACGGCACATGAACATTTCAATGGGGGAACCGTGGAAACTTGTAGTGGTACATTGGCCAGGGTAGGACAGCAACAACAATTTGGATTTTTACAACAACCAAACTATTCTACCGCTACATGCTCCAATGGAAGAGTGATGAACAATATCGAAGCAAATTCTCACATTCACAACAACGACTTATTCGTCAACGGAGTTGCGCTCAATAATTGCACACAAAGCGACAACACTCTCCAGAGGGACAACACCGTTGGCGATTGTTCGTCTCTTCACTCAGCGCATTATCATTATGCACAATTACCACCAGGCGGAGATCAATTTCAAGGACACGGCTCACTGTCGACTTTTCTCCAAAAAAGGCCCAACCCGGAACTTTATGACGGTAAGTTATGTGTCCTCTAGCCTTGTGTCTATTAGCCTTTTCAATTAACATAATATTTATAATAAATATAAAATATATATTTAATTGATATCATCTTGTTTCTTTAGATCCGAGTCCATACGCAACGACAACATTAATAACTCCTGCTGGAACAGTTACACAAACACTGCGTACCGGACGTTCTTACAAAGGACCTACATTGCCTTTGAAGCCAGTACCCAAAGAACCACCGCGTAATTTTTTATCCTCAGCGGCGGTGATGCATCTGACCACTAACTGTTATCGAGACCATTTGGAAGAATCGGGACAGCCAAATAGTCATAATAGTTGTGGTGCTTTGCTCGAACTCAACGGAGAACGAAAGCGCATCACCGCCGTACAAAAGAAGAAAGAACAGGACAAAAGAGGGGATGGACAATTTCAACAACGAAGTAGGCAATATGGACATGAAGAAGGGGTGCTGAAACATCAATTTGGAACAACCGGAAGACCCATAAGAACGGGAAAAAACAGAAGAAGTGGAAGGAGCACTAGCGCAAACACATGTGAAAAACAATTAGCATTTTGTTCGCTTAGGAGGGTTTCCCACAAGAAAACTGGACAACATTTACAAAAACAACAACAACAACAGGAGAGTCCACAAACAGACATTTCATATTTACAATCTTCGGATGGAACCAACGGATCCAACACCAACAATATGAGTAGAAATAAAGACAGAACAAATCGAACACATCAACAATATGATACTCCCGAATACGATCCAGTCATGACAGACTCTATGCACCAAATGATACAAGAGAACGTAACAAGGAAGAAAGGTCTGACTATTGTTGATATGATTGGATTAAAAAGAAATGGATCAAATTGCAAATGACAGGTCATGAGAGGACGAGCCGAGCAGGGCGCAACAGAGTGAGTTTAATCGAAGATGAAGAACACGAAGAGAGAAATCTGTTAATGGAAGACGATTGTGGGGACGATTTGGAGGCCGACGGAGAAATGAGTGAAAATGAACACAGCGGTGATTATGTTTTTGGTTCAAATGGAGGAAGGACAGGGATAGTCGAACGTTTAGCGGAATATGGAGGAAATAATAACAATGAACATTATTATGGGTTTTTCCCTGCATCAGCCAAACCTACTCGACAACCAATGATGGGGGTCAATATCAGCACACTATCCAGTAAATTTTTAGAAAATTAAATCTGCAAATTGCTATGATTATAAGTTAAATACTTTGTTACATTAATTGTAAATTACAAATACGTTTTAGCAGGTGCAGATCGAAGGTCGTTGTCTCCTATTCCGCATCGATGATGCCATTCGGTAGCATCCACCGGCTTTTAAGTTGCACTCCGCTTTGCCCAGCTAATCCAATCATCAATGATCTCAACTAAATATTTTTGATTTTCGAAGTCATTTTTGCATTCGTTCATTTTTATGCCTTATTTTGCCGATCACAATATTTGTAACTAAACATTGCGCCAAATCACTTCGTTCACTATGTACTATTTGTTTATTTTTTGGCTTATTCCTCCATCCCCTCCCAAACCAAATCTTCTCTACTGCCGCAACATCGATTTCGCAATGTTGATGACTCACATCAGATCTTTCTTTATCGCACTCGCTCGCCAGCGTTAACATCATTTTCTTTTTCTGTTTGTTTTTCTCTTAGAATTTGTTGTAATCAGCCCTCAAAAAAACGAAATCATATCTCGGTTCCCCGACATTCGTCCTTTTTGTTGGCCATTTCGATACGTATTTACCAAAAATTCAAATTGCCCTTTACTGTAAAATAAATTTGCTTGATTGTGTTGTCTCTCACATCACACCGATGGAAATTCAGTTTTTCCATAACAACTTTAAATATGGAAGATTTAATTACGTACTCATTACATTTTATTCATACTTACAGTATACATTATACATAAATAAATAATAATATATAATACCTTTTTTGATTTATCAGTTTAGTTTTATTTAATCATAAAGCGAAGCAGGCATTTAACCTTTCACGCCAATCTGCATCTATGACATCATTTTGGCGAAATTCTCATTATTTCACACTGGGACTATGGATTCATTGCGATACGCTATTTGTGGTTTGCCCAATTTTTTAGGGTTTTAAAAAATAGGGTAAAATTTTGCACTGAACAATGTGCATAATGGTATTTTTTGTCTTGCCTTGTTTTTTACAATCAGTTCTTTCTAGAGATCGAGATTTTGAAAAAGTCTTGAGCTGGAGTTGGGATCCGGGCCTGGAGTGGAATTTTCTGGAGTTACTCCAGCTCCAGAATTTTTGGGCCTGGATCCAGACCTTGAGCTGGAGTTTTTTCAAATTTTCTCAAGGTATTATATGAAATTGAAAAAGTTAACTTTAAATGTAATTCAATCAATTTACGGTACTTTCTCGTTTGGAAGAACATTTTCAAAACCAAAGAAGGCACTTTTGTTCTCTTTTTTCAAGTTTTAAAAATTACTAATGTTTTTTAATTATGCAAAAAACGAGTTTAAAGCAAATTTGTTCAAACTTTTAAATCTACGAGCTATAACCAACAAAAACCAACAAAAATTTTTGTTGATTGCTATTTGATAATAAGATAGTTACGTACCTGTAGTTATAATAAAATTAAGATGTACTAAAATGAAAATGTATGTAAAAATAGAAAATGTGATAAAAAAAATGGTATAGATATGTGGAAATAATTGGCATTTTAGGCAAAAATAAGCAATTTTCTCTAAAAGTTTGGAAGAATCTGCATTTTTACGCAAAAAATGGGCAATTTCTTGAAATTTTGACCTATTTTTCACTAGGGTTGTGCCCCGTCCCCGTTTTCGGGGGCGGGGGGGGGGGGATGGT
>JAQIYK010000489.1:0-13945 GCA_034700465.1 Rotylenchus robustus
TTTACTACGTCATCCCATCGGTTTTCATTGGGATTTCCCATTGGTATTCACATAGTTTCAAACCAATGTAAATTCCATTGTATTCTTTTACTACGGCCTCAGCACTATTACCCAATTTACTATATAAAGATTTCAAAAAATATATTAATGATTAATGGTGTGCAACTCCTTCCTTTGTACCCCCGTTTTCTTCACCCTTTTTTAAAAACCTTTAAAAATGTACAAATCTTTAAAAAAAGAAAAAAAGTACATTTGGCAACCCTGACTTTACATCATTCGGTCAAAAGTTGGGACAGGTTTTTTTAGATTTAATTTGATAAATATAATTCAATTGGGTTGAATCCAATTTTTTATATATATTATAATATATATTTTATATAAACTGGATTTTGTCAAAAATCACCGGGCCGGTTTGCCGGGTCCAGATAAAACCGGTTCCGGGCCCGGTCCGAACTCTAACAGATATGTGGAAATAATTGGCATTTTAGGCAAAAATGGGCAATTTTCTCCAAAAATTTGGAAGAATTTGCATTTTTACGCAAAAATGGGCAATTTCTTGAAAATTTTGACCTATTTTTCACTCCATAAAACTCCAGGATCTGGATCTCCAGTCCGATCTCTAGCTTTACAATACAGTGTTTTTTACTTATACACATTACATTCATTGCATGCATGCACATGTCTATATGTTGTAACTAACTTGCAGTCTAAATTAGTTGTTTCATTTTAATTTCTACTCTCTTTTAGTCTTTATTTTTAGACTAAAACATCGGCTTGGTTGGGTTCACTTCGTTCGTCCGTTGTTAGTTTTGCGGCGCCAACAGGCATCGTGGCAAAAATTTTAACGAATTTTGAAAACAAAAGGGGACCAATTTTTTAAGCTTTTTTTAAGACGGAGCGAGAGGAAAAGCTTGCACGGCGTTCTGCTCATGTTCATGAAAGGTTTATCTGCTTTCCATCTGTTGTCAGCTCATCATTGCTCGCTGCCTCCTATAAACGTGGCCGGCAAGAAAAATTCCTTATTTTTTTATTATTGTAGGCGTTGTAGTTAGTGTATTCTATCACGCAGACTTTAAAACGAAAGAAACGCGAGTTTCGAATCGGCCAACGTCACCCCATTCCATGCATGAATAAGAATCCCGAATAAAAGACTCCTTAATTGAATGAATGAATGAGATGCCTTCGGCCAGTGGGTTCTTCTGACTATCTCTAACCTGACACCCTAAATAATATTAAGGACCAGGGTCAGTGTGGTCTAAATGAAAACCTTTCTTTGTTTCCTAACAACCCCCTCCCCCAACTTTTAGCCACTAAATACACTCCTTTTCGCTCGCAAACTCTTTACTCAGAAAAACGCCTATCCTTGTTAGTCCATAGAAACTACAGTAAACTTAAAAAATAATCAATAAAGTTTGTATATTTTATCAGTTATCACACAAATAAAATCGCTTCGAAACGACTAAAAAAACCTTAGTGAACAGTTTGCAAAAGAAAAGAGGTGTATTTTAAGTAACTACAACTTCCCACAAAATATAAATCTCATCATCCAATCTCTCATTTTCTATTCTTTGTTTCGTTGTTTCTATTTTGTGTGTGTGTTCATTAAATCATTAATAACAAAACTTTGAGGTCGCCTTGTGTTTGGGGAAATGTCATTTTCTGTTGGCGCCCCAACACACTTTTCTCGTCTCCCCCTGCCCTTCTCTCTTTTTCTCCTTTCGCTATTTTCTCATTTCTTTTTCTCTCACTCATCGCTCCTTCCCATTCCCACCCTCACTTTCCCGTTCATTCAGGGAAAGGGACAAAAGATGGGAACGGACGAACCAACGCACTCCGTCGACGGATGGGCTGTTGCCCCGGGCGCTGAGCCTCTGTTCTCTTTCTCCCCGGGGGCGAGGATAAAGAGAACAGAGGCCGGCGACCAGCGCAAGGGGAATTCCCTCCGTTTCGACCACCACCCTTTTGTGCCCGGTAGTTTTTGCTCTTTTGCCAATGTGAGTGAATTTATTAATCTTTCGAAATTGCATTTGTCGCCTTTTTGGTTTTAGTTAAAGCATCAAATGCCGAAAGGAAAGTTCCTCAAAAGCATATTCCAAACAAAAATTGCAAAAGCAATTGGAGCCTTTCGCTGCTTTATTTTTTATATGAATTGGATGGATGGAGGGTAGGTTTCAATTTGTTTGATTAAAATTGCCGGGAATTGCAGGCAGTTATTAGTACCGTTTTAGGCAAATTAAAATAAAATGTCTTAATTATAATAGTATTAATGGGTAGGGATATTGGATATTTGTAAATAAATAAACACAAACATCCATCCCTTCCTTCTTCACATTTTCTCTCATATTCTCCCTGATTTCCCTTCTCTCTGCTCTCTCTCCCTTCTCTATTACCCCCTCCTCCTTCTTTCCCACCATCTTTCCCCATTTCTCTCCTTTCCTTTCCCACCTCCCCACCGACTGGTTCACCGTTGCTTCCCCTCGGCCGATGCTGGGAAAGCAGGGGGATTGTTTTTCAGCGATATCACTGATGAGTGGGAGAAGAGTGTCCCAATTCCCCCGCTTTCTCCGCTAATCCGATCCCTCCCTCCCTCCATAAATCCATCCAATCCTTAATTCTATCTACTAGTTATTTATTAGTACTAATTATTATTATTTTGCTTTCTTTTCTGTGGGAAAAATACATTCCTCAGAAAAATATTAAATAAAATGTCTTAATTAAAATGTCTTAATAATAATCAGGGGTGGGTCGAAAGTGAAATTTTTTCGAAATCGAAATTAATCGAAATCGAAATTTTAGTTAAAATTCGAAATCGATATCGAAATCGAAAGAAACATCGAAATTATCGAAATCGAAACCGAAATCGAAAGGGTTTTCGAAAGTGGGTAAAATGTTTCAATTTTTTAAAAATTTTGAGTAAGATTAGTAATTTTCCTACCATATGTCGGCAAGTGGGGCAGAGGGGGAAGGGACGCAAAATCAGGGGTTAAGGAGGCGCCGCCGGAATTTTAAAAAAATTAACTATTTTTGTTAAGAAGTTTTAACTTTTTTCTCAGAAAAATTCCACTTTTCGCACCTTCGGCGGGAATTTTTTAATTTTTTCTGGTCATGGTGGTACGTTCCCTTGCTAACCCCCTGGATCCGTCCCTGGTCGGGTTTTGGGTTGAAAAAAGTCCGGGTTTCGGGTTACCGTTGCAAGCCTGTTATGCATTGTCTAGAAATTAGATGAGAATACAATCGGGGCGGGAATTTTTTTTGGCATTTTTGGACAAAAAATGAGCGATATTTTTGGCTCTTTCGAAAAAATTTCGATGAAATTTCACTTTTCGAAATCGATATCGAAATCGAAAGAAAACATCGAATTTTTCGAAATCGATATCGAAATCGAAACGTTTCGACCCACCCCTGCTGGCGGGAATTCTCAGATGTGTATTTTTGGGGAAAAAAATGTTTTTGAAAAAATAAAATAATTTTTTGGAAATGTGTTTTTTTTCTTCTCTGAAAGTCCATTTTCGGGAGGGGGTTTTCGATGTTACAACGAGAAAAAAAACTTTTAGTTCTTTTAAATGAAAAACATAAAACTGGCACATAATAATTTTAAAAATATTTAATCTAAAAATAACAATCAATCCATTAATATAAATTTTAAATTTTCCTTATGTTTCATTTTATTTTCTCTGCTCACATCATAATACATATTACTGCTGGATTTTCAAATCGTATTTTCAAACATTCGCTTCGATTTTGTAAAGATTATTTTGTCGGGGGTCGGGGGCACCCAACGGGTTTTAATTTTAGATCATTTTTGAACGATTTTGGGCTGTGGGCCTGTAGATCATTTTCCTATTTTTAATTTAAGCTTTCTTAGGAGGGGGGGGGGATCGGTGGAGATGTGGAAGTGACCTTTGGATAGGTGAGCAAGGTTCGTTCATTCCATTCAAAACCTTAGTGCCCTCCCCGGTGCCAGTGAGCGATGCTCGTTCTTCGTTCATTGGCTGACACTGCCGCTTCTGAACATAACAGGGCAAATGAATGTCTTGGTGATGTGAAGAGAGCGAACAAAGTGGGAAAAAAACAAGACAGAAAGGGATGAGGAATGGTGTGGCGTCGGCCATTTTTCGACTGCTTTTCTTCTCCATCTCATGATGTGTCTGAAAATCCATTCACCATTACTATAATCTATAATTCAAATCCAATAGCCTTACAATTTACTTATTCCCACTACATCCTTTTTTGAAAATAACAAATAACCCATAATAAAGTATTCAACCTTTAGGTTTTTCACGAAAAGACTATCATAACAACTCACACATAAAAATGAGTACGAATGGGGAATTTTTTTGTTCGTAAAATTTTTTGAAAAAATAGAGCTAACTTAACGTTATTATCTATCCGGTGGACCAAAAAGGAATATTTGTAGCAAGCAAGAACATCCTTTCCATTTACAACAACCTCCCTCCTTCCTGTCTGTCCTGTTTCTTTCCTTCTTTCTCACTTTTTCTTTTCCTCCTCATTCATTGCCTCTCACTCCGCCATACCGCTCCTCACTAACACTAATATTCTTCCTCCTCCTCCCTCCCCCACTCACTCTTCCCATTCACCATCCGACCAACCTCCAATCCCAAACAACAGCTCTGTCCCCTCTATGAGGCACCATTTGCGTCGTCATAGTCCTTTTCGCGTCTTCCCCACCCACCGCTCCTTCACCATCTCTCCCATCCCATCCCTCCTCGTCTTTGTTCATTCTTCCAACCCCTTCACATCAGCAACTGCCTCCCCATCCACCCTTTGCTTTGTCCATCGACAATCTTTCTAATGCGCGGATACATCCAAAAATTTCAATAGGCGAAATGTGCTCGCGTTTATCCTGATCAGTTGCTTGGCTTGCTCTCTCACTTCAGCAGCAATTCCGTTTCTTTCGCAGAAGAAATTCCAAGAAAATTATTAGGATGAAGAAACCTTTTTTGTTTAAGTATACCATTTTGAGAGGGCAGGGAGTAGGCAAAAGTAAATATAATGTCTGTCGCTGTCGAAGGAAGAAAAAAGGAAGGAGTGGTAGAAAGAAGAAATAAAAGCCTATTGGCCTTCCACTCCCCGCCAAACTCACATCAGTGCTCAGAGGAGGAGGAGGAGCGCCCATTATTCACAATTCACACGGGCATCTATTATCGCTCCCTCTCACTCACCCGACCATACCATCCGCTCTCGTTAGAGAGCCACATTGACAAGAAAGAAGAAGGCAAGAGTCACCAAGCAAGAAAGTGACAAAGGCGAATAAGCAAATTGAGAGGGAGGGAGGGGTGGGGACAAGCAATGCCATGCCAAAAAGTCTTTCTGTGCCTAACATAAGTTAATTCAATATTTTAGCAAACTCGCACATCCGTTTAAGTGTTTTGCTCACTATTGGCCTGTAAGTACCAACTAACAGCCGATAGTCTGTTTAACCGTTACTTTTGGTCTCGTCCATTGAATCAACCCGACAAACACCCACCCCTTCCTTGCATCCCCCAACTCAATTCAGCCATCTTCTATCTGCTGATGTTGTCGTAATTTCGCATTCCGCTTGAGTGTGGGGAATAAGCGCTGGTATCGATCTCACACACGCACATCCTTCACCCACCTCCCCACCCACCATCCAGCCAGTCGACCAATTCTTTATCCCATTTCATTCATTCGACCACTCCCTCTTCTCCCCCCCCCCCCCAATTTCCTCTCTCCCCTCCCCATTCAGCAGCAGTAATCCCAATCCCCAAACAACTACAAAGTCAGTCAGTTAGTTCACCTTCCGTTTCTCTCCCTCTCTCTTCCCGCTCCTTCACGAACAAATCATACATAATAACGGGGACCTGTTTTGCAAAAAGTTGAATTTTTTATTGCTTTAAAACTTATATTTTTACGTTTAAAAACATTTTGTCTGAAAATTCTATATTCGTGGAGCCCAACCTGTAAAGATGCCCTGATTTATTCTTATCCTTCTTTACGTACCCAATTTCCACTTCCCATATACTAGAATAATAATCTAACAATTTTATTCAGCAACAATCCAATAGCCTCAACATTGACGAAACTACAGAAGTCAGAGCCAAGACAGAAGAGATAGAAATTCAAGTGGAAGGAAGGTCTGAAGATCAACCAAAGGCCTTTGCAGAACAACTCTCTCCGAATTCATTGCGCCGTTCCTCACGCGTTTCAGCACTAAATGCACGGAAGAAACTTCAGAATAACCAACAGCAACAATCGGACCAACTGAAGGAAGAAGAAGAGGAAAAGGTACAGGATACATTTAAAGAGGAACAGCAGCAACAGCAATCAAACGAACCGACCCAGGACATGGTACATTTGAATAATAATTGTTCAACACCTATATATAATTGTTCAACATAACGTTAAAAATTTTCCGAATTTATAATCTCGTAGGGTTGCCAAACAACTGTTTAAACTGTAAAACCGGTGAGAGAAAAAGTATGTAATTTACGCTTGATGCATACATGTTCAAGGCGGGTCAACTTTTGGCCAAACTGACTTTTGACCCCCTTCCCCCACGGGGAGGGGGCAAGGTCAGAGGCCATTTCCGGTACTTTTGATTTTTTCACTTAAAAGTCAATAATATCAATTTTTGAAAATTTATATAATATTGAATAAAAAACGTTTTCCAATTCATACATATGATCCAAAGATGTGATTTTTGAATTTTTATTAGTCAAATTTTTTCTTAATTTTAGTCCCAGTGACTTTTGAATCAAAACTGACTGGGCCGATGGTGTCGATCAGGCCCGTAGCTAGGGGTGGGGAAAATTCCCCCCCCCCGAAATGCCAAAAATTTTAGGGAGTAATACACCCTTGTAAGAATCGATTTTTTTGAAAAATTCCCAGTCATTCCACCTCCCTTCCCGAACTCAGAGGCTAGCTACGGGCCTGGTGCCGATAGGCAAAAACGGAAATTTTTTGAGAAAATTGGTGACTTTTCGTAGGAAAATTGAGATGAGAAAGTCAAACGTTTCCCCATTTTTTGGTAAAATTTTGGTTTTATTGTATTTTTAACTGGCAATTTTTGGCCCATATGTTTGACTTTCAAAGCCTCAAACTTTTGCGGTGGGGTGGGGTTGATTCCCCTTGCACACGTATGGCTTGATGAAAGCATGAAAGGTAAAGAATAATGAAACGAAAAAAGAAAAAAACAGTCAGAAAATATGACTAGAGCCTAGGTAGGAACATAGTTTGGAGAGCTCTACCAACTTCAAAAATTTTCAGATATTTAAAAATAATAATTTGACATTTTTATTACTTGATATATATATATATATATATTGAAAATTATATATATATATATTTTTTGAAAATTTATATAATATTGAATAAAAAACGTTTTCCAATTCAAAAAAAAACAAAACAAAGGCAAAAACGGAAATTTTTTGGTGGAAAAATACATTTCAATTTCAGGTTCAAGCGCAAAGTAGTGTCAATGTTGCTGTTTACACACCAGACATAAACATTGATGCACTTTCTCCCACAGCACATCCTCAACAACGAATAGCATCATTAAAGAGAAAATTGAAAAGGAAATTGGACAATGGATGCGAATTGGACCAATACGATTGCAAGTTCGGTGTAAGTAAATGTTTACATTCAACTTTAGAAAAAATAGGCGTTTATGAATGTACTTGAAGTAATTCGGGGTTGAGACGCCACCGAAAAGGTAGAGTTCGTGAGGTCCAAAGATACACGCATTTTTGTAAAAAATTGAGAAAATCCCACTTTTGTTTCCAAAATAGCGATTCGCTATCCGAGAATTCATGGAAGCGCTAAACCTATTCACAGTATTTACTAACCCAAAAATACCAGAGACCAAGGATCTTTTTTGGCGAAGCAATCACTTTTTCAAAATTCGCGGCGCTTATCGGCGCCGCGAGAGTGCAATTTTTGTCTTTTTTAGTTAAAATTTCAAAAAAAATCTTTAAAAAATCAACATTTTTTTAAATTTCGCCGCGCTGAAGGTGCGGCGAAAAATTTCCAAACTTTTGTACATAGCTCCCCTCGAAATATCTGGGCTCGTTACAGGCCTGTCCCAGTGTACCTCCTCGTTACGTCCTGAAAAAATGCATTTATAATTACTCAACCGACTAGCAACGCAATCTTTTCCATTGTACTTTTTTGTTTTACAATTTCGAAAAGTTTCAAGTTTTGAATTTTTACTGGTTCTTTTGAATTGGCACTAAAATTAGTGTCAATTCAAAAGGTCTTCTTTCTTCTTCAAAATTTTATTTCTTCTTCAAAATTCATTCTATCTGTATTAATCTTTTTAACCTATAGTCAATTTTAAGATACGGTTGGATGCACAAAGTGGCGTTGTTTTGATGTCCGATGAAAGTGAAATATCCTCCCTGGACGAGGAGGATGTTACAGAGCTTAGGAAACGATATGAAAATGTTGGTTTTTGAAAATTTAACATATAACGGAGTAAATTTATAGATTCGAAGACAAGAAGTATCGAGCGAAGTACAAACTCAAAGGGCGCTACAGATTCGGGAATTGGAGGCTGCATTACGATTAGAAGAAGCTAAACTATTGATGCTGAAAAAGCTTAGACAGAGTCAACTGAAAACTTCTCAAAAATTGGTTTGCCATTTTTTCATTGTCTCAGGAGCATAGGTGTCCAAGGGGAGGGTCAACCCCCCCCCCACCTCGATCGCCGATCGCAGATGATCTTCGGCGGGTATGGCGGTAGGTCGATTACACGCGATCGAAACATTGAGGAACATTTGAAAAAAAGAAAAATTGAAGGAAAAGTGGAGAAAAATTCGTGCGATCGATTTTTGGTCAATTACTAGGTCGTATCATAAAAAATGATCGTTTTTTTCATGTCCCGATTTTTTATATTTATTTGTGTTGAACTAATATGCTTAATTGTCTATAATATTGCCCTGGATGTCAGCTTCATTTTGACACCAAATTTGGATATCATTCACTTTTTTATAAAAATTTTATGGACATAGAAATGGCTGACGGTAAGGAAAATATTCACACCCTTTTACACATTCAATTCAAACAAGGACACAAAGCGGCGCAGGCGGCACGCAACATCAATATTATGTTAGGCCCTGATGTTTGCTATAAGCATATATAGCAATTACGGTTCAAACAGGTTCCATAAGTACACAGGGGCACCAAACGTAATTGTGGGTCTGGAAGGTCACCACCTTTCGACAATCGAGGTCCTGGCGCAACAGCTGTGATGGCATCGCGACAGCTCCGCCGCAGAATTGGCACAGGGACATTGCTCTACAAGCACGGCCAAGCGTTGGCTCCGGAAGTTCGATCGAAGACACAAATAAGTCCGAATGAATGGCTTGCCGACTGACTGCAGCACAGAGGCAAAATCCAATTTTGGCTTGTCTTTCGGACCCGGCCTGACAACGAAGTCGATATGTTCTCAACCGGCAACTGACATGAGACGAAAGCTGCATCAGTTGTGATGTTTGTGGGCATTGAGTAGTTTGGCGAAAACCAATTTATGACCCCGTTCTGGTCCCTTGACCCAACCCACCTCAAAAAGGCCTATACCGTGCATCTTTGGGTCATGGCCATGTCTCATTATTTTGGGAGCTGTTCATTTCTGGCGCTATTTAAACTCTAACCTCTCTACCAACTAGCTATGCACGGTTGGTATCGCTTTCCTCATTCAAAGATACCAGAAGGGTCAGTTCAATCAACCCACCAAGCCAATGTCCCACACCATCGATAAATTGTGACCACTGATTACATCAATGACACAATGTATCGACTCGTGCTACCCCGCCCGTCTTGTTCGCCCATCCTTGCCCTCTCTGAATATAACCATTTGATTTCTCTCGAAAACTTGTTACGGGTTAGGCGCCTCACTAAAGATGCCAAGGTCGAGGAATAGGTGGGGCCATACCTGGCATCAAAGATTGGCACTGATTTTTTTCAAAAGGTATCCGCAAGCTCTCATCCTTTTGGAGAAAGGTAGTGAGGACCCAGGGCAATAACTTTATTTAATGAGGTTTTTATTTGTTACTGTTTGTATTCGAATTTTCTTTGATTTACTTTGAAAAAAAATTATGAAAAAACGGCCATTTTTTATGATACGACTTAGTATTATTTCCTAAATCAAAAGCTACTATCTCTAAAAATCCTGATCCTTACGGTTAAATTAAAATAAATTTTTTAAGGTGCCAATCAGAATATAAATCACAACTCGGAATGGGAAATTACAAAATAAAACAATATATATATAATTGAAATTCAGTTTAAATTTTAATTCGATAAATTTTAAACCTCGTTTGACGCCAGGCGAAAAGGGCACCACCTCTTCCCAGTCCTTCTCACTTTTTGCCTTTTCTTCCAAATGTTTGAGCAGTTTATCGCGCTGGAAAGGCCCAGTTGGTTTTTTGTCCGTCTGATCTCGACATCTTTGGGATGGCGGGAGCAGGGAGTTCTAAATGTGTTTTAGTAGTTATTTATTAGCCTTTTATTTTTCTATAAAAATAAAAGGTTATACTTAATGAATGCTTATCTTATAACTTGTCGATGGATACCCCTGGTCATGGTGCCGTGGTCCAATCTTATAGGAGATTGGGTTTGGGTCATTGTCATTGGGTTCGTAAATTTGTAAAGTTACATTTTAAGGTACTTCCGTATTTGAGGGGGGCAGATTTATGTCAATTTTTTTTACAAAATTGCGTTTTAGGGGTTTTCGGGTACGCTGATCACGAATCCGTGCTCGGATATTTAAAAATTCAGACTCTAGGGGGTCTAGGCTTAAGTTTTTCAAAACTTCATTTTTTTAAAGTTACAAATATAAAAAATTGAAATTTTTTGAAAAACCTTATTAGACCTAAACCCCCTATGGTCTATGAATTTTAAAAATCATATATAGGGGCTGCTATAAAACATAAAACCAAAAAATCAATTAACATGACCCTTTTTTGAAACAAATCATACATCCGGATCAAAGTCGTTGTTCAGGTCCTCCAACTCGTCCGTGCTCAGGCTGGACAACAGTCCCTCAATGTCTTTGTCATCATAATGGCTCAGATCACGGCCATAGAACTTTTCGCCCGCTCCACCGCTGGTCAACCCGCCAACACCGCCCGTTCTCTTAGCCAATGATTTTGGCGCCGCCAGCGTCTTTTCTTCCGCGTAATAACTGAAACAAAAATTTAATTTGTTGTTTTTATAAATAGTAAAAGCTAAATATAAGGTAAATTCATATTTTGGGATAAGTCATATGTAGAGATCGGACTTTTGATTTAGTCAAATTTTGATTTGAATTTTGATTTTGACTAATTTTGACTTTTCTGAAATTCAGTCAAAACAAATTTTGATGTCAAATTTTGATCGGAATTTTGATCAAATTTTGACGAAATTTTGATCAAATTTTGATTTTGTCCGATCTCTAGTTACAACCCTGATACATAGTATACATGATTTTATTTACCAGTAGAGAAATATTTAAATAAAAGGTTTAAACAGAAATAAAATGGTTTAAATGTCAAATATGCAAAAATTTGTCGACGACTAGGAAAGAAGTCTTAGTATGAGATAACGTCCAGATTGAGCAGGGACACCAAGCATACCCCGGGCATTATTAAAAAGAAGACGCTGGCCAGGTGCTAATTGGATTTCGTGGGCGTTCTCAGCACATATTCTCCCGAACTTTTGCAAAGATTTGTAAAGTTCTTCCAAAGATTCCACGGTAATTGAACTAGATCGAGCGACGTTGTTGAAGACACCCTAATTGGGAAAGTTAGCAAAAGAATTTTATTTAAGGAAAAATACAGGTTTAATTGTTCCTTGCAGTTCGTCAATCCTGATGATTGGATGAGTTGAAGAAAACGGATCCTAAAAGTTACATACATATTATTTGTTTTAATTAAATAGCTAGGGTGAATTACTAACCCGAAATGTCAAATTGAATTTTTTTAAAGGCTTACTTAGTTTATATTTTATAATCGCGAAATATAGACCTAACAATCGAAGTTTCAGTGCGAAAAATACAGCACTTTGGTTTAATTAAAAAATGCTAAAGAACATATTTTTTGGCCTTTTAAATAATTAATACCTCGCTGTATTCAAGTACACAGTTTGCCAGAAAATTGAATTCTCTGGGGTGCCTTTCTCGCAGCTCACAATGCGCCTTTTCGACATCCACGAAAGAAAGTCTCGCAATTCCATTCAGAGTGTCTACAGCACAGATTTCAGGGACTTTTTCGAGATGAGGCCAAATTGTGCCTGGTTCTTGCGCGGCTTCTCCCCAATAACTTCTCCCGAGTACCTGCCTTTCATCAATTTGCATTTTGACGTTCACAATTGCGAATAAACTGCCTTTGAGAGGATCACTATTTGGCGTCGAATCCAAATTTCTTGTAATCTGGGGAAAAGTAATGTTGCTTTTGCTAAGTAGTTTCTTCTCAATAGGGTAATGAGCAGCATTATCTCGAAGGAAGTCAGAAGTGTATCTAAATTAAGAAAATGATGATGAATCAGTGCTACTATGAATTCATTTTACTATTTTAATTTTAATAATTTAATTGTACCTTGATGCAATAAATGGAGGCCATTGTACTTCCAGTGCTTCCCTACAACATTTTATTTCCTCTGGCCGAGTGTTCAAGTCGAGATGGACCAGGGGTGGACGTCGACGTGTGTTGTCGCGGAGCCAAACATGACTAAACTAAAATGGAGTTTGTTATCGAAACTCGAAACCACACAAAAAAACAAAAACTATTTGCTACTAGTGTTAATAAAATTCCAACCTTTGCCAAGAGTCCATCCTCCCATTCAACTTGAACACATCTTTGTAGATTCTGGGCAGCTTTAAGGCCGAACATTGTAAATAAAATACTGTTTTACCTAAAAGCTTTAATATGAGTTTTAGGTAGGTACCTACAAATGACAGCAGAGTGACAATTTTTAACGAAATTTTTTTCAGATTTTCAGATTTTTTTCGATTTTTAGCGATTTATTATATTCATCAAGCAAATAAAAAAGTTTTAAGTACAAATAAAAGCGTCCCTGGTTTTTTGAAAGTAGAAATAGGGGTACAAAACTAAATACACAAATTCCAAAAATCCTTATTTTTGGACAGAAAGTGTACAATTTTCTAATAACTTTGTTCGAAATTTCGACTTGTTTTTGCAAAAAATTGCCAAAAATTCGAAATTTCACTATTTTTCATTGTTCAGCAGGAAAAATTCATATGAATCCGTCCGTACTGTTACTGTATGCCTTGGGATTCATTCGGATCTGGATTATACGGACAATAATCTATAATCCGTATCGGCCATAAAAGCATACGAATTACGAATCATTAGAAGTTAGGACTACGGACACGTAAAAACCCGTCCGTAGGTGGTATGGATGGGTGATTCCTTCCTTCATCATGTGCGTTGGGAGAGTAGAAATGGAGGGACGGAGGCGGGACGGGACTGGACAGAGAGACTGTCAGTGAATTGCGTAGAAATGGGCCATTAAATGGGGGGAAGGGTAGGAGGGAGTAGGGGGAGGAGAGGAAGCGAACGAAGCGAGGAAAAGGAGGACGGGCGGGCGGGCGGGGAATACCCGCTGGCTTGCCCCACTCGCTGTATGTACTTCCCTCCCTCCCCCTCTCCCTCCTCTCCCCCCTCTCCCTCCATCTCTCTCTATCCTCTCCCTCCCTCCCCCTCTCCCTCCCTCCATCTCTATCTCTCTCTCTCCTCTCTACCCACCCCTTCCCCCTTCCCATCTCTTCTTCTATACTGCATTTTTATTTGATTTTGTTGCTATACTGTTAACAACAAACAACATCAACATGTTGTATATAATATTATATATAACATAATACCGTATTTTCTCTAATAGAACCCCCTCCAATTGAACCCCCTCCAATAGAGCCCACCCCCCCCCGCTCCTCCGGGGGTATTGAAAAATAGAGCACCCCTCCATTTTG
>JAQIYK010000490.1:0-13945 GCA_034700465.1 Rotylenchus robustus
ATCAATTCCCATCTCCTATCTCCTGTCCAACTCCCTCCAAAGTACATCCCCCAAATGGCCGCTCACGAAAGGGCCATTATTGTACTCTTACCCCTTACACCTCCCAATCTACCGTAGACCGTCCCTGGTCGTCTCTTCTTAAGCTAAAAATATAGAACCTTCCTACACTATCAATCTTATAAATAGGTAATTATTTTTATTATTTTGTTAATTCCTTTTTAATGCACATTTGTACAATAATTGGGAAGTGGTGAATACATAAAAAGAGATACTACAAAAGATTAAAAAGTTCCTCGTATTATTACACTTTTCTTTTTCTTGACTTCATTCACTTACTATATTACCTTGACCTCTTCCTTTATAAAGGCCGGCACAGTCACCAAATAATAATTAATATTATTACTATTATTATTATTAGGGCTGATATTTATATTCAACTAATATTTTTGCTTACTCGGCCTATAAGTTGGACCTTTTTTTTCTCCAATATCTTCAATATTCAGCAGTATTTTGGACTTTTTGTTAAGAAAATATTGTGTCAATATTTCTCAATTTTTGTTAATATTTCTTCAAAATTTTGGATTTTTCATTATTATTTTATGTCAATATTTTACAAAAATATAAAAATACAAATCCCAGCCCTAATAATTATTGTTTTGAATAATCTAATCAGAGATTTTTAATTGAAAATATATTTAAAATATTAGAAATAAATTAACAAAATGTTTTGCAGTTCATTCAATTTTTAATTTTTATTTGCTTGCATTTGAACTATAAAAATTAATCGCAAAAATGTTGCTGCTAATAATTTCTATTCAATTCTTCTTAAACACAGCTAGCTTATTCTGTCCAGGTAATTTGCCGAAGTATTCATTTTAAAAGTCATATTTACTTTTAGAACCACTCTTAAATAGAATATTTCATTTTTATTTATTTGTTTTAGAAAATTTGTTTGAATTAAAAATTGTTTATTAAAAAATCGCTTCTTAATTATTAATTAGCTGGACTTAAATTTTTATTTTTATTTAAAAAATATAATTATTTATTTGAATTTTGATAAAATTAGCTGAAGAGTTCCCTTGAAAGACAATGTCCGGAAATAAAAAAATCCTATAGATCCGATACACAAAATTTGTATCAGTTGTCAGTTCCGACTTTGGTTCTAGATACGAGAGAAGGTCGGATTTTAATTCATTCATTATAGTTTTATGAATTATTATTTGTTTTTGTTAAAAGGATGGTTCTCTCAATTTGTGCGTCAGCGATTGCATTGCCAACCCGCTGGCCAAATGTGTGGGACAATGTGTGGACACATTCGGTGGTAGTGATAGGACGTGTTCCGGTACCGAACCCGTACCCAAACCCGAACCTGGAAAAGATAAAGATAAATTAAATGGCAATGTAAATTTGAATGCTGGGTGCCCGAACGATGATTGGACAGCGTTCCAAGGACATTGTTACTTGGTAACCTTGAAGGGGGAGACATGTTTATTGGATTTGAATTTATTGTGAAGTGTACCAAATTATCTCTTTGAAAAGAAAATAGAGTATCGAGATATTCATTGGATTTTTTATACTTATCGAATCACATTTTTAGCATTTGGTAGTAAATTTAATCAGAAAATCGGAAATCAGCTCCCGCTCCGATGATGGAGCTAAAGTCTGGTAAAATTTGAGCTCCGACTGACTCCGGCCATTAACTTTAAAATTTTCATTTTATCACCAAAAAATGTTGAAAAAAGCCATTTTATTTAATATTTCAAACGATTTTCTAAAAGAATTTATGATTTTAGAGAGAAATTTAATCATTTTTTTTGGCAAAAATTACTAGAAACAGTCCCAAAAATTTTGGCTCCGACAATTCTCGATTTTTGGTTCCATCACCCTTTTACCTTTTACTCCATCACCGGCTCCGGAGCTTTTTGGAGCCTTTTTTGGCTTTTCCATTAATTAAAAACATTTTTTGTTTGGAGAGTGATAAATAGCACAAAATAAAAATGTAAGTAATTTTTAAACAATAAATTGCAGTCCGTTGCCAATAGCAGCGTATGGATAACCCCCATGGAAGCTGAAGCACTGTGCAACAAATTCGGTACATTCGGCGCATCAATCTTAAGTCAGGCTGAGAATGACTTTGTAAGAGGTAAAAAAAGAATAAATTCACAAAAAGTACTAAAAATTCTTTAACAGAAGGTAAAAAATTGTACAAATTTAAATTTTCGACAGCGTTAAATTTTTTGTTTTACTTTTTCAAACAATTAACAAAAACTGTTTTTTTGCAGATTTTTTTTATTGTGTTGTCTGAGGCTTATCGGGAATTTGAGGAAATCTCCCCAGTTTCCCTTTTCCCGGGGCAAAAAATTGAGTCGAGTCCTGGTACCGGCGTGTCCAAACTTTTCAGTCCAGGTTTTCGATTTTTTAAACCTCTTTAAAATGGCACAGTGGAACTCAGAAATTATAATTTTTTAATTTAAAAAATGAAAATGGAAAAGTCTTAGACGGGTTTTCTAGTCTCCTCCGCCAGTGTCTAAAAAACAGGAAATTGAAAAATGATAAAATGTGCCCTGAATTTGATTTAAAATTCCCAGTACTGCTGGTTCGAACTTTACAGACCTTGTGCTGAAGGGCGATCAGAAAGTGGATCAGATTAGTCTTTCTTTGACATTATATCATGCCTCCGCTGCTCCGAATGAGCCAATTAGCAGCGCGAAGTGGAGCGACGGCAATATGTTGCTGAAAACTGGTAGAAATTATGCAAATTTTGGTGTGTGGTACGGAAAGGTGCAAATGGACAATTACTTCGGAGATGAAAATGTAAGTGATTTGGTGGTTAAAAAGGATATTTATTGAAATTTAACAGAAACTATAATTAAAAACAACAAAAAGTTAAAGTGAATATCATCAAAAATAATATATTTTTAATTAAAGTTAAGTTAATAAAGTTAAAAATAAAATAATATTTTTGAAAATTGCGAAGAATGAAAACTCATGAAATTAAATTTTTTCAAAATTTTTTTTCTAAGAAATATACATCATACTCAACTACCCCAAGTCCCAGACTGGAAAACGATTGATATATTTTAAGATATATTTTAGAAAGAAATACTAATTTAGAAAATGGCCAGTAATTTTTTATTTAGACTTTTAGGTCAAGTTTTTTATGCGTTTTGTCAAATTCTTATAAAAAAAGAATTTAATTTATTTGATGATTCGGCGTGAAAGTGCACAATTTTTCAAAAATTTTGGAATAATTTTTTGCATATTAGGCGATTAGCAAATACCATATTTTCTTTTTATTTCATTGTTTCCAATTTTAGCCCACTAAATCGTCTTTAAGATCTCTAAACTAGATTTGTATAAATTTTGTTTTTTTGGGGTTTAGTTACTATTTTTCGAAAAATAAAGGAAATTTCGTGAAAATACAATTTTTTCTAATTTTTTTGTTTATTTTGAATTTTTCATTTGTAAAATTTAAGTGTGTGTTCATGGGAATTACAAATCCGAACATTGCGACTGGCAAATGGTATGACGCACATTGCCAGAACGAAGCGCAAGGGACGGTGTGCGAATATGTGGCGAAGGACTAACTGAATCGAATACTAATCGAGAAGGGGAGGGCGGAATTTCGAATTTCAATTATACAAATATATTTTAAATTTTTGAGAAAGTGCTCGAAATGTTATGAAAATGCATCCTTATAAATTAGATTTTTCTAAAAATGCAAAAAATAAAACAATTTGTTTGAATTTTGAATACCTATATAAATGTATTGTCCACTTCATTCTTTTTTTTATTAATTGTTTTATAAAGTCTATTTGTTGATGTTTGTTTTTTTTGAATTTTTTAAATTTCGTATTTCAAAAGAGAGAATCGCCCCCAGCCATTTACTGGGGGCTGGGGTATAAGGGGCTGTGGTAGTTGAGTTTAAGCACCATTCAGGCTATTTGAAAGTTCATTGTCCAAAAAACAATTTCCATCCAACAAATCCGCTCAGTTTTAGTGTCAAAAAACCAACAAATAATTAGAATTTTTGAATATCGGAACATTGAAAGCTGAGATATAAATATTCCAAATTAAAAATTTCTTCATTTTTTCCTGGGTGGTTTTTTTCCAGGATGGCTGAATTTTTTTTACAATTTTGCTTATTTTTTGTTTTTATCGTGTTTAGCATACTGGATTGTAATTTCAATCTGCCCTTATTAGTTTTTTTTCTCAAGCTTTAGAAACCTGTTTTTCATGGGGTTTAAATTTGGGTTACTGCAGTATATTGAAGTATAGCGGAAATGTTAAAAATCTCGTTTTTATTGCAAAAATAGCCGATTATAGGGTAATCGGGGGCGGGGAGTTCAAAAATGACCTAATTATTGAAAAATTATGCCAAAATTTTGAGAAAAAACCTAGGCCTTGGGTTTATCGGAAAATTTTGGTTCGGTTTTAAGTACAATAGTTGACTATGGGCTAATCGGGGGAGGTGAATTAAAAATTACTTTATTTTTGAAAATTTTCACTATAATTTTCAAGTTAAGGCCTAAGACTAGGGTTTTCCAGACAAATTTAGGTTCGGTTTAAGTGCAAAAATAGTCGATTATGGGGTAATCAGGGGCAAGGAATGCTAAAATGTTTTTATTTTTGATTTTTTTCTCATAATTTTCGATTTTCAACACATTTACCTTCATTTCAGAGTTCAGAGCGAATTTTTTAACAATTGCTTCGCAATTTAATGAAAGAAGTTAAGTTCATAGTCGGGGAAGAAAATAGATATTTTAATGGGGGAAGTAGTTGAGTTTGAATTGAACGAATCTAATGAAGGACGTGAAATTCCCTCCGAACCAAAACTCAAAAATGACCCGATTATCGTCAGGCTACTTTAACAATCGCCAGTTGATTTTCGGTTCGGCGGTATTTCACGTCCTTCATTGGATTATCGATTCAAACTCAACTACTTCCCCCATTAAAATACCTATTTTTCCCCGGCTATGAATATTATTATTATTTGAGAATTTTTATTTTTTTATAAGATAAGAGAATATTTCGTTTTTCAAATTGAATAATTTTTAAAATTTTTGGTGTTTCAATTTCGATTTCGGTTAAATTCTTAGTTTCCGGTCCGAATCTGCTGATACTATTGAATATAATTCTGATCAATTTTGCGTTATATAACAATTAATAATAATTTATATTATATAATTATTTTTTGGATTTGTACAATGTGTACAATTTGTAATAAAATGTATAAAAATTTAATCCAATTATTGCCTATGCAATTGATTTTCAATACAATTTATTCTGTCGATAAATAATAAAAAATTATATTCAAAATATAATTCGATTTTTTCTAGAAACAGATCTAATGAAACCAATGTAAAACATCAAATCAAATTTATATATTTGTGAAAAGAAGGAAATATTATTTATTATTTCTTAGTTTTATAACTAGATAAAAAATTTTCTGAAGCTTTTAAAAAACAAAAATATGTATTTAATTTTTAAGGTATTTCTAAAAAATTCTCAAAGAAAAAAATAAAGTTCAATTTTATAATTTATAGATGGAACAATTCATTGATTTATGTTTTATTTTTTCATTACTTTTTCTTAAAGCAATTTCAGCCATAAACAGCAGCGATGAAATGGATTTTGATGTAAATATTTTTCATAAAATTTTTAAAAATGAAAATTTTATTTTCATAATAATAAAAATAATAAATAAATTATCGCAAATTTTTTGCCCTTGTTTTGAATTTTTTCCTAGCCTATAATTTAAAAAATACAACTCCAGCCTCCTTTGAAGCAGTTGAATTTTTGAAATTAATTTCATAAAATAAAATTTTTTATTTTATTTTTAGACAAAATCGGATTTGTTTGTCGAGATTGACGAACTTTTGATTGACAAAAAAGATTTGATGGAAGATTACATCGATACAGACAATGAGTTGGATGAGGATTTAATGGAGGAATATGTTGAGAAATATGGCAAATTTGTAAAGGAATTGCCGGCAAAATATTCAGAGGAAAAAGAGAGATTGGAGAAATATGTGGAAAAAATGGCAGAGAAAACAGAGAAAATTGAGATCACCGACGAATTGGAACTTATCGGAAAAACTGAAAAAGAATTGACGAATTTGGAGAGAGAATTTGATGGAAAAACAGAGCATGCGAAGCAGGGTTGTCAGAGAAAATTTTAAAAAACTTAAAACATTATTTTAAAAAACCCAAACTTAAAACATTATTTTAAAAAATCCATTTTTATATATACACCCCGAACAAACAAAAAACAGAAGATCAATACATATAAATTTTATTTTATTTTTTTGAAAAAATTGGAAAAAATTGCTTAAGTTTGAGTTTGTTGAGTTTTTTTGCGTTTTAACTCCACTAATGAATTAGTGAATGATAACAAATTTTTGAGAACTTTAGAATTCATAAAAAGTCAAAGTTTTTTTTCAAATTTAGTGGCCAGTCAAAATTCATTTTATTTTAGTTTTTTTAATTTTTTTTCGATAACCCTGCTATTTTAACAGCTGGTATGGAATCAAGCAATATCGAATCTCAGCTGGAAAAATTCAATCAAATTTGGCGTTATGAAAAGGAGGTTATTTATTATTTTGTATTTTTTTTTATTATTTTTCTTAATTATTTTAGTCATTTTTCCTGTGGTTGACTCCGGTAATATTCTACTCGAAAAATATGGCAAAATTTTTTGGAAAATTAGAAATAATAAAATTATTTGTGATCAACGCTACTGATGCTCTTAAATTTATACGTAATCTTTACAAAGTTTGCAAAAATCAAATTTTGAAGTATTTAATTTGCATAAAAATTAATCATCTTTCTTCAATTTATAATTTTAATTTTTTTAAATTTATATGTTGACTAGTTTAAATTTCATCTAAAAAAGTTAAATTCAAAATATAATTAAATAAATTATAAATCAACCTTTTGATAATTTTGAATAATGTTTTTAAATTTAATTTTTGTTATTTATTTAATTTTAGATAATAAAATAATGAAACAAGACTATTTTCGATATAGTAAAGTGCTCGAAAATATTTTGTTCAATCTCGAAAACATCAAGCATTCAATGGCCATCAAACTTGGAATTGACCTGAAAAGTGTAAAAATTAAAGAATTTCTCGAGAAAAGTGTTTTGAAAAGAATGTTTGCGGATATTTTACCAAAAATTTTGTCGGAAACAAATGAAATGGCCGTTTTAAAAGGCACAAAATTCAGTGAAGAACATATTGTGGTGGATTATTTGTCGCAATGTGTGGGCTATGCAAAGGTGGAAATTGCGAGGGATGAAGCAACACTGTTACGACGCCAAAAAACATTTTGCCAAACTTTTGGCGGAAATTCAAACCACGCAAACTGTTGGCATTGTGTTGAAATCGGGCGATGCATTGGAACGCTTTTACGGTGTATTGCTGAAAATAGGGACACAAATGCATAAAAGGCGAAAAATTGAACACAAAAATTGAAATGTGATGAGACTCATCAATACTTTGCTTTTTATTGTTTTTCTTCTTGCAACTGTTATTCCGAAACAGTTACATTTTTGATCGATTTTATCTGATAATTGACTGAAATTGTATTGAATTGTTTCACAATTTCACAAATGCATTAAAAATTTTTGAAAGAAATTAAAAATATTACAAAAAATATATTAAAAATATTTTGACAGTATTTATACAATGATATCATTTTTGCCACTTTATTTGTTTCTTATTAACATGATGATTAATAAATGCTTGATAAAAAATTGAAGAAAAACAAAAACAAAATAAAAATTAGGATTAATCATTTTAAGAATGACAGAAACAAAATATTATTTTTACGGAAAATGTGTTGTTGGATATGCTTGACTGTTTAGTCACGTAATAACATTTGGATTTTTTCAGAAAATATTCCAGCATCGAAATGTCAATTTAGTATTATTTTCCTCTATAAAACGCAAAATAGAATTAACAAAATCATTTAAAAAATATTTTTAAATTAAAAACACTAAAATTCAATAAATTTTATGTTATGTTTTCACAGATTTTAAGTTCATATATATTTTTATATATATTTTTCAAAATATTTTTTGAATTTTTATTACAATTTTTGTAAAAAAGTTCTTTAAATCTTTTTAAAATATAATAATATTTTCAAAATAAAAAGACAAAATGCGCATGAAGTTTCTAATCTAATTTCAAATACCTAATTAAATTGCTAAAATATTTGTTAATTCATTTAGAAATAAACAAAATGTTCAACTTTTTGACTGTATTAATGGTTATTGTGTTCACCATTAAACTCATTAATTGTGCCCCAACTGAAATTACACAGGTAAACCGAAGGAAGCAAAAAGTGAAAATCCGAAGATCAATTTTTCAAATGATAAGTTTTTTTCCTACAAAAATTTCCATACTTTATAAAATTTATGAGATATGCAAATTTTTGAGGGAAAAACCATTTTTAGTTGAAAATATTTTTGAGAGGAAAAGCAAATTTTTGAGAAAAAAAAATCGGCTCGTTTTTTTTAAAATCCTTTCGAGGGGAAGAACTTGGAGGTTGGAGGAGGAAATATGGCTAATTTAAATATTTTTTATTTGATTTAAGACAGTGAGCGTAGAAGAGGTGGAACAAATGTTGGATACTTATCTTGAAGAGAACGGAATTGAGACTATGTTTCAAATTTTCGGCGAAATTCAGTTAGAGCTGTTAAAGGAAAAGATACCGGGTGTAAAAAATAACAAAAAAGTGGAAAAAGTGATGGACGAAGCGGATCAGAACGGGGACGGGAAATTCAACTTCGCCGAGTTCAAACAGTTCTTGCACCAAATCGTAAGACAGGTACAGCTGCACTCAAAATTCTTAAAAATGTTTAAATCTTAGAAAAATACCCACAAAAAATGTAAAATAAATATAGGAAATGAAAATAATTTCATAAAATTTTATTAATTTTTTCTTTTGAAATACATTTTTATTTATTTTAATTTTCAGATTGCTGATGCCAACCACGATGGTTTTATCACTGTAGAGGAAGATGCTCAATTTGAAGCATTTATGGACCAAACAGTGAAGCGCGTTGCACGACAAATTGTAAAAGAATTAGAAGAAAATGTAAATTTAATAAATAAAAAATAAATCTGTAAAATTGTTAAATTTTGTTTTAAATTTTATATCAATAATTTAAATTGACTAAAAATAAAATAAGTTCTAAAAAAGCTTAAATTGAAATATAACATAATATTTCACATTTTTATATTGATGATCGTAAATATTTGTACTGAACTTTTTTTTAATGATTTTTCATTAAATTACCAACAAACAAAAAATTGGTAAGTTGTAATTGAAATTGCAAATTTTTTTCACAAAACCAAAAAGTTCATTATTCGAAATATTCAGGAAAATTTATCAATTTTTTTTGAAAATTTTGCCAGATGTTAAGCTTAATTTTAATTAACATTTTTTAAAAAATACCTTTGTTTAGACATCTGTAAAATGTGATGGATATCCATCGGAGAAGCTTGACCAATTTTTGAACAATAAGCAAATTGAAGAATATTTCCGCGCAATATTTGACCAACAGTTCGCCAACAAGACACTCGAAGAGTTGAAGCAGTCCAACTATTGGGGGAATTGCACCACGGAAGGCGCAACCATTTTGGATACCGTCGACATGGACCACAACGAACATATAAATTACGAGCAGTTTAAGCAGATTTTCATTGAGGTTAGGGATAAATAATAAAAAATCGATTTTTTTGCTTTTTTCAATCAAAATTTATCATATTTTTAAAAAAACTATAATAAAAAATTGAAATAAAATTTTAATAGTTGGAAAAACCCTATGATAAAAATTATAATAAATAATGAATTATTAAAATGATAAAATCGAAATTTATAACATAAAACTGCGGTGATTAAATTATTCACTTAAAAATTATTCGTTTTATTTTTATTTTTGTGTAATTTTAAAAATATCAAAATAATTTTTACAATTTTATTCTTTAATCTTTTTGCCATTTTTTAATTCGCGATAGGTCATAATTTTTTAATTTTTATATTACAAAATTTCAATTTAATTTTTTGATTAATTTTTTTGCTATAGATGGGATATCTTGTGGATACCAACGAAGATGGCTGCATGAGCCTGGAGGAGAAGGAAAACTTTGAGCACAAATGCGGAACAGAAGGAATGTTTGAACAAGTTTTCACATTGATCCTACATCTTGAATTATAATGTCCATGTCATTCATTTTACAATGGCGTGATATTAATGTTCAATGTTATTTAAAATATTTTCCGAATTTTCAATTGTTAAAATGATTATACACAATTCGAATTCTGAAATTTATTATCCTTTAACACGCGTTTAAACAAACACAATTATCAGAGAGAGAACTTGAATTTGTGAAATTTTATGAGCCAGGAATTTCAGCTCTATAAACTAATAAAATAAAAACATTTTTAACCAACAATTTTTAGTTATATCGAAGAAAACAATAAATTTATTATTCATTAAAAATAAAAAATTATTTTTCATTACATAAGTCTAAGTCTAAACTGTAGATTCCTTTTTAATTTCTTTACTCCAAGCATCATTTTCTGCTTTTCTACTTTTTGTTTTTATTGTCAGAGGACGAGGTTCAATTGTCCAAGACATCAAAAAATGTTTCTCTTCATTCTCCATTCAAATTTTTAGAATTTTCAACATTGATTCCATATCAATTTTTTTTGTTTTGTTTTTCTAAATTTTTTATGTGTTTCAATTGGCTAGCGGCACGTTTTTATTCACAAAAATAAAAAATCTTTTTTAATAAATAAAAATAATAATTTTTGTCGTCAGCACAGTGCACAAGTGAGGGCACAATTGGTTCGCATGTACTGTTGGAACATAAACATCTCGCACAGTCCGTTGGCCGACCATCGTTGGCACCTTTAAAAGAAAACAATAGAATTATAATTTCACTAATAGAACTCCCCCTCCTAATAGAGCCACTCCCCCTGAAATAGAATTATTCCCTCTTTTTGAACTCCATCTGTAAGGGGGAGATCTATTCTTTTTTAAATTTCGCGTTGGCTAACTACAACCACAGACTTGTGCTTGTGAGTAATAAATAATGGTCAAAAAATCAAATTTTTTAATAGGTTTTATGGATTGATTAAAAAAACAGGCTAAAGAGGAAAAGAACCATTGTGTTTTAAAAATTAAAATGGTTTAAAGTCCAAAAGTATTTAAGACGTGATTTAAGTTGAAAATAAAATTAAAAATATTTATAATGCCATCAAAATTTGTCCGATATAACCCATAATAAACCCATAAGTCCATAAAAATGTTTAATTATAATTCGATTCCTTTTTTGTTTTTATTTTTGGCCCCCATACCATTCTCCTTGCTGATCCCGACATTGGTGCTGGCCATCAGATCCATTACATTTTCCACACGTTCTGGCACAATGTATTAGCATGAAAGAGCTGGAGAATATGGACTCGCAATGGCCTGGAAAATTCAAATAAAAATTAACATAAAAAATTGCCTAAATAAAAAAATTAAAATGTTTTTGTTTGTTAATTGCTACAAAATTTACCGTAATTTACAATAGTTTTGAATTTATTCACTAATTTTCATTAAATATTTAGAAATAATTTTTTACTTAATTTTTGATTAAAAACTAACTGATTACGTAAAATTGTGAAAATAAATTGGAGATAAAATAAAAAACAGGTAAAATGTTTGATAAACACACCTCGATTGGCCAGAAACAAACAGTCTTGCCTTTGGTCAGCACACTTTGCATTGTTAGGGCTGGCTTCACTAATCGAAACTGCTACCTGTGTGCCTATATCAATAATGGTCAACATTTTCGAATATCAACAAATTTTCCTTTATAGAATTTAGGTCCACTTTTTGGTCAAATTAAAAAAAAACAATTTTTCAATATAAAATTGTTTTAAAATGAGTTTATATGGTATTAATTCCAATTTTTTGCAAATTTGAAGAGGTCTCCTTAGCACAAACCCCGAATAATTTTCGGCCAACCCGACCCGAACTTTTTGCCAACCCGCGGCAACCCTATAGCACACCCACTCCTTCTAAAGTTCGATTTCTTTTGCTGGGTTTCTCAATCCTTTTCTTGATTTATTTTGATTTTTTTTCCGATCTCAATTATTGGGCTTCTCGATTTTCATTAACCTGAATTTCCTGATATTGAAGGTGAAATGGGCTGCGACAAAGTATCGGTGGCAGGAGGCTGGTCAGCTTAAACATTGAAATAATCAACAAAAATTATTAAATAGAATTATACTATTTATAATAGGTATTCGTTTTTTAATTTTAGAATAATTTTCGATATTATTATTTTTTATCATTCTCACGTGTATTTGGACAAGTATATAGTTTGTTGATCTTGTACAGGTCGATGGGGCTGAAACTCTTCCTCTGCAAAGTTTTTGGATTATTTTTTGTTTTTATAAAAATTCTTTGCTTTTATAACCTGTCCAATGCTTTTTCCTTTCTCTTTTGGCTCTATTGTTGGCTTGCCATTTTTGCTGAATGCCTAAATTTTATTTATTAATATCCTTCTTTTTGGAGTTTTAATTTCTATTTTACATATGCTCCGTAGTGCATCACGGAACCATAATCATCTGAAAAATTTTTAAATTTTAAATTTGTTTTCATACTATATTATAAACACTTATTTTCTCTTAAGTCTAAAACAAGAAAAAAAAATTCAGACCCATTTGGGGGTTAAGGTGGAGGAACTATTTTTTTAATAAAAATCAATAACGGAAGTGATGATATAAATTTATCTAAAAATTGGGTTAAATTTTTTTTTGGGTTAAATCGATTTTTTTGTGGGATGCTGCATTGAAAAAAGAAGAAATTGGAAGTATATTGTGCCAAATAATAGCAATAATAATATGTTCTATTTAATTGTTATTTTTAAATAATAAAAATGCACTTTAATTTTTAATGACAATTTTTATTTATTTTATTATGACATCAATGAATAATAAATGTTCCAATGCATTACTTACATTTGGTGCCCAAATAGTCGATCATATTCAGTGAATATTTGTCAAATTGATCACGCAGATCAACCTCAATGTTATCCCATACGACAGTCACATAGTCATCCCTGTCGGCTCGACCTTTTAAAATAAAATTTACAACAAATTTTTTATAATTTTCAAAGCTTAAAATTTGAAACGAGTGGTATTCCCAAGCAGTGATATATTTCAAAATTTTATGCCATTCCCCCTGGCTTTATCCCCATTTTTCCAAAAAACTGGCCAAACAAAAAGCAAATTGTTGTATCGATTCTTGATTTTCCTTATTTAACTTAAACTAACTTTGTTCGTGAAAGAAGCCAACAGCATGCCTATAAAAAAACTTATAAAGATATAAATTTGTTTGAATAGAGTTGTCTAGGTACTATATCGATTTTGATATTGTATGGTTAAAAATATATCAGGGCAAGCAAACATTTTTTATTGATTTTTTCGTTAATTTTTGTTCATTTTTTCGATAATCTGTTCTTTTGTTTTTAAGAAAATTTTTAACCACTTTAAGGGAATATTGATAAATTAGAGTAGTAGGGATAAAAAATTGAAAAAGGTTAATTGTCAAAAATTGGGCTAAACATTTAGATCTGATTTAAAAAATGAAAAATCTATGCTACCAATTCGCGCATACCTACCAAAGAATAGACAACACTATCTTGAAGCCAATAAAAATTAACTCACATTAATTCATGGATTCTGAAAAAATAACATTTTTAAACATTTTTTCTTCAACAATTTGCTCACATTATTCCTTTGCTCATGCAACCGTCGCCAAGACTTATCTACGAATTTTGGGCAAAATAATATTTTATTTATTATATTTTTCCGAATTCTACCGGCTGTTTTCCGCCAACTTTGCCCACAAGCGAATAACATCCATCATCAGGCATTATGT